>CM077166.1:126776226-127061057 GCA_039583875.1 Platanthera guangdongensis
GAGATAAATTTTCTTAATTGCCTAAAGTTTTTTGAAGCAAAAACTTAGAACCTATTCACCCCCCCTCTAGGTGTCTAGGCTCTTGAAATCAAGTCTTTCAAGTGGTATCAGAGGGAGGTTACTCAAAGTTTGACCTAACAGTCTGAGTAGATCTCCAAGGCAAATAACAGATTTCAAGAATGGGGTCAAGAGAGAATCAGAAGGAATTTGGATCTATGAAACTGCCTATCTACAGGAAAGAATGCTTTCGCATATGGAAGGAAAGGGTCAGGTTATTCATGGAAGCATCTGATCCAAGAATCTACATCACAGTACAAGAGGGTCCCTTCATTACAATGAAGGTATCAGTTCTGGATGCAAATGTTCAAACCCCTAAGAGCTATTCTGAAATGAGTAAGGATGAGATAATCCTGGCAACATTAGACAAAAGAGCACAAAACATTATAGTAAGTGCTATAGATGATGCCACATTTCAGAATCAGGTGCACTGTAAAACCTCCAAGGAAATGTGGGACACCCTAATTGTCTACATGGTGGGAACAGAAGAAGTCGGAAAGGACAGGAAATCTACGCTGATTCAAGAGTATGAGAGCTTTAGATAAGCCAAGACTGACATCATAACTGAATGTTACAAAAAGTTCTTCAGGATTGTCAATGAGCTGATGACGTATGGCATAGTCTTCAGCACATATGAACTGAATGACAAGTTTTTGAGGTCACTAACAAAGGACTGGGACACAAAGATATGTGCCATCAGAGAAGTGGCCAGCTTGCTGATACTCCTCCACCCACACTATTTGGAAAGCTGCTATCATATGAAATGCAGCTCACTGCCAGAAAAGAGGAGGAGAAAAGCAGTAGGCCTTAATACAAAGAAAGGTATGTAGCCTTCAAGGATGATGGCACAAGAAAGGGTTGGAAAAGGTCTTCTTCTCTACCCAGAAGGAGTGCTGAGGCTGAAGCAGAAAATCTTGACAACAATACATCAGATAGCCACACCTCTGATGAGGACTTTGCTACCTTTACAAGGCAATTCCAAAGGTTCATGAAAAAGAATAAATGGAGAACCAAGCCATCAACATCTTTTTTCTAAGGATGAGTATTACAAAAAAAAGAAGACTCCCAAGGAGGACAGGTATGCATCAAAACCTAATAAACAAATTAATATTAAGATTGTGTGTTATTGTTGTAACAGGCCTATACATGTCATAGCCGACTGTCCAGACAAGAGGACTGAATCTAAAGATAAGAAGAAGCATCAAGTGAAAGGAAAGAAGGAGAAATCCCTTGTTGCTCAGAAGCAGAAGAGTTGGACAGACTATTCATCTTCAGGATCAAGAGATGAAGATAATGCAGAAGCATATGTTGGGCTAATGTCAACAGAAGAGTATTCTAGGGAACTAGAGTTTCTACAAATGCTGGACTCCATAAATGGAGTAGACGATTATTGCAATAGAGGGATGATGGCTCTATCAGAAAATGATGAGTGCCAGTATCAGCTTGGTCCTAGCAAGGTATACAGTTCTCCCTCATCTTCAGATTACTATACTGCATCAGATTCAGAAACTTCTGCATCAAGAGATGTGGATGGTTCTGAATTAGAGGGGGATGTGCATCAACTAATTAATGAGTATGGTGGGTTGCTGCAAGCTCTGAAGAGGAGTAAGTTTCTTGTTAAGGAGCAGGCCAAAGAGATTGAGTCTCTGAAGCAGGCTGCATCAGATACAACCTTGTTGATAAATTCAAAACTGAAGGAGATTGCCAAACTAAAAAACATTACTGTTATTCAGATGAGCACAATCTCTTTCAAGGAGAATCACATCAAGAAACTAGAGGAAAAGTTCAGTAAGAAAGAGAGTTAGTGGCTAAATTCTCTAAACCAAAATCAGTCTTGCCCTTAATAAATAATTTCATTTCTCATAAAGGGAAGACTGGTTTAGGTTTCAAGGGTAGAACTAGGGCTACCAATTTTCATAGAAAAGGTAAGGCCCCAGCTCAGCCACTAGCTTCTAATCCCCCTATTTTCTTTAGGAAAGTGATGCAACCAACAAACAGGTATGATCATGATAGTACTCATGGTCACTGTGAGGATAAAGGTCTCATGTGCAAGGGTGCAAATTCCCATAGATCACACTATAGGCAAGCCCATCAGGTTCAAGAGGAAGTCTTGGGGTTTACTGCTCCAGCACCTACACTCAGCAGAACTACTGGCAACAAAGTAGTAAAGTCTGTACCTAAGAGAAGGTATAATAGGTTTGAGTGTTGGTGCTGTGGCAAAGTGGGCAATTTTGCCAGGGATTGTTGTTTCAACACAAGTGTTAAAACCAAGTGTAGTTTACCTGTCAGAACAGTTGCAGGATTTCAACCTAACAATGACCAAGGACCCAATAACAATTTGGGTTCTAAGGGTAAGTGATTCTGTATTTGATGCAGTTGACTCCAAGTGACCATACCCCTATATGGTACTTGGATAGTGGATGTTCCAGACACATGACTGGAATAAGGAGAATGTTGAGGGACTATGTACCCATAGAGAATGAACACAAAGTAATCTTTGGTGGATCAGAAAAAGGAATCATCAAAAGATTTGGTAACATTTTTAGTGATTCAATTACTATCACTAAAGTGGCTTATGTGAAGGGTCTAAAACATAACCTGATCAGCATAAGTCAACTTAGTGATCTAGGTTATGACATCTCCTTTCTCAAAGGGGAGTGCCAAATAAGAAGGTCAAGTAATCAAGAGATTATTTTGACTGGCACTTGGAAAGGCAATGTATATTGTCTTAACCTAGATTGTGAGTTTAACAACTCAACCATTGTCTAGTTACAGGAGAAAAAGCTTCACTATGTGTCAAATGGCACAAGAGGCTTGCCCATCTGAACTATAAGTCTATAGGGCAGCTGTTTAGCATGGGGTTAGTGAGGAATGGTGCTGAAGTCAAGTGCATTAAAGAGGGTGTGTGTTCAGCTTGCCAAAAGGGCAAACAGACTAAGTCCTCTTTCCATGCACTTGATATCAAAGATTCAATGAGATGTTTATATCACTTGCATATGGATTTGTTTGGTCCTATGCTAGTTCATAGTCTTGGTAGGAAAATATACACAATAGTTATTGTGGATAACTATTCTAAATACACATGGGTTTTCTTCTTGAGGAAGAAATCTGAAACTTCAACTGTTTTCCAGAATTTTGTTAGACAAATTCAGAATGAATATAACAGTTCTGTGGTCAAAATCAGAAGTGATCATAGAACTGAATTTCAGTCTGAATGTATGACAAAGTTCTGTGATGAAATTGGGATTCATCAGGAATTCTCCTCACCTAGAACTCCTCAGTAAAATGGAGTTGCTGAAAGAAAGAATAGGACTCTAATTGAGGCAAGTAGAACACTACTTAGTGACAATACTCTCCCGGAGTACTTCTGCGCTGAGCTAGTAAATATTGCATGTCATGTTCTCAATAGAGCCTCCATCAATAAGAAACATAAGATGAATCCCTATCAGATTTTGAAAGGCAGAAAACCAAACATTTCCTAGTTTAGAATCTTTGGTAGCAAGTGTTATGTTTTAGTTAATGGTAAGAACTGCCAAACAAAATTTGTTGCCAAGTCCCTAGCAGGGATATTTGTTGGGTACAGTTATAATAGTAGGACATACAAAATCTACAACTTAACTACCCAAGTTGTAGAGGAATCTGTTCATGTTGTATTTGATGTGTCTAAGTTGATTAACAGTGAATTGTCTAGTTCTTCAGTTAGTTCTACAGGTTTAACAGACAGGCTGGACAAGCTGACCATCAATGAAGAAGTACCTGCTAGGCTGGATGAAGATAAAGATGATTGCTATCTAGGGGGAGAACAAGTTTCACTGGATGACGAAGACAATGAGGAGAATCAGGTTGAGGAAAATGAAGAAGTCCATGAGGTTGACAGATTTCCTCCAGCAAAAGACACTTGAAGGATCATCCAGCACACCAAATTATTGGTGATGCAAGTCAAGGTGTTATCACAAGAAGCAAAAGTATGAACTCAGTCCTATGTTCTAGCTTATTGTCACAAATAGAACCTAGAAAGTTTGAAGAAGCCATGCTAGACACAAACTGGATTGATGCTATGCAAGAAGAGCTGACTCAATTCAAAAGATGTAATGTATGGGAATTGGTTCCTAGACCAAAGGATCACAACATCATAGGAACCAAATGGATCTACAGAAACAAACTAAATGAAAATGGCACTATAATCAAGAACAATGCCAGATTGGTAGCAAAAGGCTACAGGCAAGAGGAAGGGATTGACTTTGATCAAACCTTTGCCCCAGTGGTAAGGTTGGAGGCTATAAGATTGTTCTTGGCCTATGCTGCCTATCAAGGGCTTAAAGTATATCAAATGGATGTAAGGTCAGCATTCCTGAATGGTGACTTAAAAGAGGAAATCTATGTTGAATAACCCTCAGGTTTTGTAGATTCTCATTATCCTGATTATGTGTATATGCTTAGGAAAGCTCTATATGGTTTAAAATAAGCCCCAAGGGCTTGGTATGAAACCTTGTCTGCTTTTCTTATTGAGAATAAGTTCTCTAGAGAAAATATAGACAAAACTCTATTCTTTAGGGAATCGAAAGGAAAGATAATTCTAGTCCAGATATATGTTGATGACATTATATTTGGTTCTACTGAGAACGATCTTTGTTGGAATTTTGCCAAACGTATGCAAGGAAAGTTTGAGATGAGCAGTATGGGTGAGCTGAAGGTCTTTTTAGGACTTCAAGTTAGACAGACTGATGATGGAATGTCTATACCTCAATCTAAGTTCACCAAAGAGTTGATTAAGAAATATGGTATGGACTCAGCCTCCACCATGAAAACTCATATGGGAACAAGTATGCCTATAGGCAAAGATGAGGCAGGGAAACCTGGTTATGAGTCTTTGTATAGAGGGATAATTGGCTCCCTACTTTATTTGACTGCTAGTAGACCAGACATCATGTATGCAACATGTGTCTGTGCTAGGTACCAAGCTTGTCCAAAGGAATCTCATTATACTGCAGTTAAGAGAATTTTGAGATATCTTAAGGGCACACCTAATCTAGGCCTTTGGTACCCAAAGAATAGAGATTTCCTACTAACAGGTTTCTCAGATACAGACTTTGCAGGATGCAAAGAAGACGGGAAAAGTACAACAAGAACCTGTCAATTTCTAGGAGGAAGGCTGGTGTCATGGTGCAGCATGAAGCAAACAAGTGTAGCTATATCAACAGCTGAGTCTGAGTATGTAGCTGCAGGTAGTTGCTATGCACAGCTGTTGTGGATAAAGCACTAACTAGAAGATTATGACATCAAGGTATGTAGAATTCCATTGTTTTGTGATTCTACCAGTGCGATTTCTATTACTAAGAATCCTATATCACACAGTAGAACCAAGCACATAGATATTAAATTTCATTTCATCAGAGAACATGTTGAGAAGGAAGATATTAGTCTAGAGTTTGTGAACACAAATAATCAATTAGCTGATATATTTACAAAACCTCTGGTTGAAATTAAATTCAATTATTTTAAAAAGTAATTAGGGATGTTGAACCTAGAATAGGTTAGCACAAAATTCTCTAAGAAGAATTAGTAAGTACAAAATTTCTCAAGAAATTTATCTAAGTACAAAGTTTGTGTCGACACAAGCAACATTGTGTCGACACACTCAGTATATTGTGTCGACAAAGAATAAGGATGTGTCGACACAGAAATAGTATCTTTGTCGACACAGAAAGAGTATCTGTGTCGTCAGAAGAATAAGTGTCGACACAACCTTGTCGAGACCTTATATCTAGAGGATTTTTTTTATGTGTCGACTCTAACACAAGTATGTCGACACCTAGTCGTGTCGACTTATCCTAAGTTTTGTCGAGACCTAGGTCATCTTTGTTGACACATGTAAAAGTTTTGTCGACTCAGGCCCGTCTTTTTACCTGCCCTTTATGCTCACACTATAAATAGGTAAAGCCAACATCTGGTCGACTACGCTTTGTCAACACCTTGTGTCGACAAAGACCTTCTCTTCTTTTCTCCTCCATCTCTCGACAAAGGCGCCTCCCCAAGATGATAAGGTGAATGAAGGATATTAGCTGGTTCATGGAGGATTCACGACAGCTTCACAAGAAATCCAGGATGTCGTTACCCTAGTTTCTGATAATGGATTAGAGTTCTTGGTCTCAGAACCAACAAAAATTTGGAAAAAGGAAGTCTTGGAATTCTATTCATCTGCTACTGTGGACCCAGAAGGGAAGAAGATCAAGGCCACAGTTCAGGAATCCCGAGTTAGACTAACTCTAAAGAATATCAAGAAATCACTCCAACTCCCCATGACTAAGGATGATGACGAAATTATACCTTCCAGGACTAAAGAAGCACTAAGCTGGTGCGGGTTGAATTCTAATACCTAGTTTGGATCATCCATTGCCCGTAAAGGAATCAATTCCCAAGGAAGGTTTCTGTCAGAGATAGTAGGCAAAGTGATACTGTGTAAAACTAGTGGACATGACAGAATTTCAGTCCACATGTTCAATCTCATGACAAGGATCATTTTCACCATAAAAACAGACTGGGCATCCATAATGTTTGACAAAATTCAAGAAGGAGTAAAGAAACAAAATCTGGGAAGGATTCTAAGTTTACGTCTCACTGCAATAATACCAGATGTTTTGAACCAACTCTCAGGAACCAAAATCAATCACATGAGAAGAATGGATGTGAAGATTCTATCTAGATCTGATAGAGTGTTGACAAAGGAGGTATCTACTCCACAAAAAGCTGTTAAGAAAGATAAAGAGCAGAAAAAGGCTATTCCACAAGCAGAATCCTCCAGTGATTCTGAAGAAAAAGTGGTCTTCAGTTCAGATGAAGAACAACAAGAATCAACAAGGAGATCATCTGCCACTGAGAATGTAGGAGATGGTCAGATGCAGGGGGAGTATGTTCCAGAGAGCACCATCCCCCTGGATCAAGGTCAGGATGTGCCTTCTCTAGGGGGGCCAATGAACTTTCCCCAGTTCAACAAGAAGTCTTGCCTCCAGAAAGTGCTCCAAAGAAAGAGCAAGCTGCCTTAGAGAGTGAAATAGCCACTCAAACAATTCTTGAGACACATTATGACAACAACCTTGCACAGGATGTATCTATGGAAAATGTTGGGTATTGTATCCACAATGTACCTGATTTGAAGAATCTCCTGGACAAGCTAAGATCAATAGACTATGTATTTGATAAAATCTTTCTAGTTGTGCTTGCAGTTTTTCCACGCTAAGTGCACACCAATGTCAGGGTGCAGTAGGTCAATATACACGGGTCTGCACGACGTAATCCCTCGTTGAGCAGATCAGTGTGTTGGCCTACATGTATTCTCTCTATTGGAGTGCACTTATTTTCAAGCACATGGCTGTAAATATACAGGAGCAGACAAGGAGCAAGGATGGGTCAAGGAGCACCTCATATGTGGAAAGACGAAAATTCGTCTAAGGTTAAATCGACGAGAATCACCAAGTGATTATCGCCGATTCGGCGAGAATAACTTGGGATTCTCGCCGATTCGTCGAGAATCAGAAGTTGATTCTCGCCGAACTCTATCCAGCCACTTCTAAGCGAGCACCTCTGCTTCTAAGAAAGAATCGACGAGAATCACCAAGTGATTCTCGCCGATTCGGCGAGAATCACTAGTGATTCTCGTCGAATCGTCGAGAATCACTGGTTGATTCTCGCCGTCTCGACCTGGCCTAAAGCAGCGCGTGCAACCAAGGCAAATTTGACGAGAATCACCTTTGATTCTCGACGAATCGGCGAGCATCACTTTCGATTCTCACCGATTTTGACTTGGGCGTTTTTCTGGATCTTCCTGAACCGGATTCTGCCGCTGTCAATGTTCTGGACCGGTTTTCGGGATTTTTCTTGTGGGTCCCACAACGGTCAAATTAGTAGTATCTACAGTATATATACGGGTATTTTGAACTGTAGATACACAGAGAAAGAAGCCGAGCAGAGCAAACCCTAAAATCGCGAAATCGCTCCGCCGCATCCGTCGCCGCTCGCGCTAGTCAGCCGCCGCTGTTGATCGTGTTTCTTCTCGATCTCCGGCAACAGAAGCTTAGCAAAGCTTGAGTATCACGCGTCTATCCAGAGATCCCTTGTCTCTCGATTTGTTGATCGGGAAAAACTTCCCATCTGAATCGATCGAGACGACCGATCCTCGTGTGACCGTTGGTAGACCTAGCTTGCTTCGCTACGAAGATTGGATCTCTATTTTCAGCAGCCGCTCATCATCATAGCCGCCGATCCCGAAGCTAGCCGCCGCTCGTGTTGCCACCGCCGGTTCCAGGGAGATCCTCTCCAAGAGAGACCAAGGTTGTAGACTCTTCGTTGACTTCACGAACACGTCGTCGAATGAAGAGGAACACCGTAGTCTCCAAACGAAGTTTGTATCTCGTGTACATTCTATATTTACTTTTGTTGTAAAGGAACGTTTGTTCCGTGTTGTAAGGGTTGGGTGCAACCCGTTTTGTGGGAGTGTTGACTCTCACGTGTGGAAGGGTTCCTTCCGATAGTGCAGGGTTTGGATTTCAATACTGTTGGAGAAGAGACCGAGTCGTTCCTTGTTGGGAGATAGGTCGAAGGGGGAAAGTGGATGTACCCAAGTCGGGGAACCACTATAAATTGCCTGTGTATTCTGTTTGCTGTGCTTTTTATTTTTATTGTGCAGGTACATTCGTAAATTCTGCAAAAGCGCAACACGTCACCTATTCCCCCCCCCCCCCCCATAGGTGCACATAGTTGACACTAGGTGGACTTTCAAGTGGTATCAGAGGGAGGTTACTCATCAAAAAGGTTAACACCTTGAGTTGAATCCTGCCACTAGTGTCAAGAAGGAGGCAAACATCTACTATGGACGGGCTCATGTACTCCGGCAAGATCCCAGTGTGCAACAGGCTCAACTTTCCTATTTGGAAGGAAAGGATCAGGTTCTACATGGAAGCAGTGGATCCTCGACTTTTCATGATCGTGCTGGAGGGACCTTATGTCCCCACTAAGGCCTCCACCATTGATCCCACCAAGAAAGTGCCGAAGACACTTTCTGAAATGGACAAGGACGAGATGGTACTAGTGGGACTTGACATGAAGGCACGAAACATTCTGGTCAGCGGAGTTGATGACTCTATGATGCAAAACTTCAGCAACTGCAGGACAGTACAGGAGATTTGGCAGTGCCTGATCATCCTAATGGAGGGCACGGATGAAGTGAGGGATGATCGGAGATCCCTCCTGAACCAAAAATATGAGGCCTTCAGACAAGGGCCTAAGGAAGAGATCAGAGTCACATACGAGAACTTCCTCAAGATTGTTAACGCCCTCAAAGGCTACGGAAGAGTGTTCACTAATGGTGAACTCAATGATAAGTTCCTTAGGTCCCTTACTAAGGAATGGGACACAAAGATCTGCGCCATTAGAGAGTTTGGCAGACTAGCTGAAACTGATCCACAAATTCTGTTTGGAAAGCTGATGTCCTATGAGCTTCAGCTGAACACCAGAAAAGCAGAAGAAGAAGTTGAGAAGGCGGCTGCCAAAGAAAAGACGGTGGCTCTAAAAGCCAGTCACTCCAGAAAAGGCAAGGGTGCGGTGTCGTACCGTACCAGGAAAAAGGATGAGGAGGAGGACTCCGAGCCATGCTCCTCCAGCTCAGAGCTGTCGGAGGAGGATTTCTCCCTCATCACTCGAGAGTTCAAGAAGTTCCTCAAGATGAGGAATCAAAGAAAGAGAGACGGCTCCTCCTCCAGGCATCAGAAGAAAAACTATTCTTCTGACAGGTATGCATCTAGACCGAACAAACATCGCTCCTCTGACATTATTTGCTTTGGATGCAATAAGCCAGGACACGTCGTGGCCGACTGCTATCAAGTCAAGAGGGAAAAAGGGAAAGAAGAGGAGCACAAGTCCTCTAGAGACAAGAAGAAGGAGCAGAGCTACATCGCCAACCGGCCAAAGACACTGAGTGAGTCTGACTCCTCAGACTCAAGTGATGATGAGGAAGCCTACTTCGGGCTGGTGGGTCGCTCGGACTCAGAAGGAGAATGCCCCCCATTTACTGCGAAGGTAAAAGCTCACACCCCTCTCTCCGACTCCGACTCTGATCCTGAGTCTCAGGATGATGAACCTGAGGATGGCCCTTCGGCCCGTGAAGCTGAGCTCCTCGAGAAGTATGAGCTTCTGCTCAACACTTTCGATGAGTGCCGTAAGAGACTAAAGGCTGAGAAGAAGGAAGTAAAATTCCTTAAGGGTGAGTGTGTATCCCTAAGGGAAGAGGTCACTAGCTTGATTTCTCTCCGACAGGAGCACCTTGACCAGACTTAAAAGCATTCAGAGTCTTTGAAGCTCCTTGATCTTAAGCAGGAGAAAGTCGACAAGTTGGAAGAACTACTTGCGGCAGAAAGGAAGATCGTCAAGAGCTTCTCTATGCCAAAAACAGTTCTTCCAGTCGTTGATACCTTCTCTGCTCAGGCCAAAGGAGCTGGATTGGGGCATATAGGGTATCTGGTTCTTCATCTAGGAGAAACAAGAACCAGAGGAAGAATAAGGCCGCCAAGAAGGCCTCTGCTGATGAAAAGGGTAAGGCTCCTCTTAGTCCTGTTGCGTTCAGAAAGCCTGGCTTTCCTTGCAGCCAACATGACTTTGAGTCAACATTTGGGCATCATTTCCGGCCCTCGGTTGCAAAGCCAAAGAGCCGGTATGACGGTTGGAACTTTCCCAGGAACTTCGGTGAGAGTGCCTTCAAGGCACCTTATGAGGAAATCCACATGGGAAATTATGGTCCGTTCTCTAGCGGCCATAATGGAAAGCAGGCACCAAAAGCCAAGCCTGTTATACAAAAGGTGACAAAGTCATGTGACTGTTGTCACCATGAGGCCTCCACCTCCAGATCCAAGGCCCCAGCAGTACCCACTGTTCCCAGGGTAAGGCAGGAGCCTAGGAAGAGGTACAACAGATTCGACTGTTGGTGCTGTGGCAAAGTCGGTCACTTTGTCGTGGATTGTTGGTTTAATCCAAGGAATTACGAGACTCCCTATGTTAGCAATGCGAGACCGACCACTCGTAGGGTTAACCAACCGAGGGGGAGTGTGCTAACCAGGAATCTAGGACCCAAGTTCGATTGGGTTCCTAAGGCAAATTAATTTTGTTTTGCAGGAATGTCCAAAGGCCACCAAAACGCCGATCTGGTATTTGGACAGTGGATGCTCCCGGCATATGACCGGGATAAGAAGCCTGCTACGTGATTACACTCCAGTCGAGAATGGACCCAAAGTCATCTTTGGAGGGTCAGATCGAGGAGTCACCAGAGGTTACGGTATGATTTCCAACGGTATAATCTCTATCACCGACGTGGCTTATGTTGAAGGGTTAAACAATAACCTGATCAGTGTAAGTCAGTTATGTGATAAAGGTTATGACGTTAAGTTCTGCAAGGATAAATGTCTGATAATTTCACGTACCTCTTCTGAAACGGTATTATCAGGCATTAGGAGCAGAAATATCTTCTGTTTAGATTTTCTCAGTTTAGATTCATCTACCCCCGTATACCTTGTGGCAACAGGCAGTGCATCTCTTTGTGAACAATGGCACAAGAGATTGGCACATATTAATTTCAAGACAATTAGTATGCTGTTTTCTAAGAACCTTGTGAGGGATGCTCCCAGTATCAAGTGCATCAAAGATAGCCCCTGTCCTGCATGCCAGATGGGCAAACAGACTCGGGCTACCTTTAAGAGCATCGCAGACAAAGACTCTTCCCGATGTCTTTACCTTTTACATATGGACTTGTTTGGTCCAATGCAAGTTCATAGCTTGGGAGGCAAGTCCTATACGCTAGTGATAGTTGATGATCATTCCCGGTTTACATGGGTGTTCTTTTTGAAACGAAAGTCAGATACGCTTGACATCTTCACTAATTTTGTCAAGCAGGTTCAGAACGAATTTAACTGCTCCGTGGTCAAAATCAGAAGTGACCATGTAACAGAATTCAAATCTGGTGCTATGGCAGAATTTTGTGAAGAACAAGGTATCTTTCATGAGTTTTCCTCCCCGCGCACTCCTCAGCAAAATGGAGTTGCGGAGAGGAGAAATAGAACTCTCATTGAAGCCTGGACGACAATGTTGAAAGACGCTTCTCTCCCGGAATACTTCTGGACAGAGGCTGTCAATACAGCTTGTCATGTACAAAACCGAGCATTGATCAACAAGCATCATCGTAATACGCCCTACGAGCTACTGAAAGGCAGGAAACCAACCATGTCCTACTTGAGGATTTTTGGTTGCAGATGCTATGTACTGAATAATGGGAAGTACCCGCGTACTAAATTCGGTGAAAAATGCTTCGAAGGCATATTCATGGGCTATAGTTCCCATAGTCAGGCATATAGGGTCTTCAATAAGAAAACCCTAGTGGTAGAAGAATCAATAAATGTTGTATTTGATGAAGGAAGTTTGCTTAACAGCAATTCTTCCAGTAGTATTCTTGAAGATGTAGGTGCTCGACTTGAACAGCTGAGTCTGGATGAGACCGCTAAAGATGACGCTCCTAAGTACGTCAAAGTTTCCACCTCCACGTCATCTGAAAATGTTGAAGATCAAAATGGAACAAATATCTTAGAAGAAGGAGAAGCCCAAGAAGTAGTCGAAGCTCCAGACGCCAGACTTCTTGAGCTCCGGCACGTGAGGGATCATCCTAGAGATCAGATCATCGGAGATCCTCGTGTCGGTGTCAGAACTCGAAGAGGTACTATTAACGAAGTATTGCATCTTAGCTTCCTATAACAGGTTGAGCCAAAGAAGTTCGAAGAGGCGAACAAGGATGCGGCATGGATTCTGGCCATGCAAGAGGAACTGCATCAATTCGAATGTTGCAATGTTTGGACGCTGGTTCCCAGACCATACAAGCAGAATGTGATTGGCACGAAGTGGATCTTCAGAAACAAGCTGGATGAACATGGTGTCATCGTAAAGAACAAGGCAAGGATGGTGTCTCAAGGTTACAGATAGGAGGAGGGGATTGACTTCGACCAGACCTTCGCACCAGTAGCAAGGCTCGAAGCAATCAGATTGTTCCTGGCATATGCTTCACACAAAGGATTCACAGTCTATCAAATGGATGTGAAATCAACATTCTTGAACGGAGACCTGAAAGAGGAAGTATACGTCGCTCAACCCCCAGGTTTTGTCAATCCTACTTATCCTAATCATGTTTATTTTCTTAATAAAGCCTTATATGGGTTGAAACAAGCTCCACGAGCTTGGTATGAGACTTTATCTAGTTTTCTTCTTGAGAACAAGTTCTCTAGAGGTAAAATAGATAAAACATTGTTTCTCAGGGAAGTCAAAGGCAAGATTTTGCTGGTGCAAATCTATGTCGATGACATAATATTCGGCTCAACGGACAACAATCTTTGAAAAAAGTTTTCTAAACTTATGCAAGGAAAGTTTGAAATGAGCAGTATGGGAGAGCTCAAGTGTTTCTTAGGACTTCAAGTGAAACAGTCTGAGGATGGAATCTTCATCTCTCAGACGAAGTTCAGAAATGAACTCCTTAAGAAATTCGGTATGGAGAGTGCAACCTCTATGAGAACTCCAATGGGATCCACCATGTCTCTGGATAAGGATGAGAAAGGTAAACCTTTCGATGAAACCAAATACAGAAGCATCATTGGATCCCTGCTCTACCTTACTGCCAGTAGACCGGATATCATGTTCTCCACATGTGTCTGTGCCAGATATCAGGTGAACACTAAGGAATCTCACTATGTCGCTGCAAAGTGAATTCTAAGATACCTTAAAGGTACTCCTAATCTTGGCTTGTGGTACCCGAGAAACAATGATGTCGAGCTAATAGGCTTTTCAGATGCTGATTTTGCAGGGAGTAGGGATGACAGGAAAAGCACTTCCGGGACGTGTCAATTCCTCGGAAGAAGGCTTATCTCATGGAACAGCAAGAAGCAGAACTGTGGGGCTACCTCCACAGCAGAATCTGAGTACATCTCAGCAGGCAGCTGTTGCGCACAACTCCTATGGATCAGAAACCAGTTAGCCGACTACGACCTTCAGTTCAAGGAAGTTCCAATGTACTGCGATTCCTCCAGTGCAATTGCCATTGCCAACAATCTGGTATCGCACAGCAGAACGAAGCATATTGAAGTGCGCTACCACTTCATTCGGGAGCACATGGAGAACAAGGACATCTCTCTCTGTTATGTCCCCACGGACAAGCAGATTGCTGATATATTCACAAAGCCCTTAGACGAGGCCAAGTTCAATCTTTTCAAGACTGGATTGGGAATGCTCAACTATGAGTACTGAAGACTACAGAAGCTCCAGGCTCGTGCACGATCTGAGGGGGAGCAAGGAAATCAAGTGTGAGCACAGACCCAAGAACTGAGGGGGAGCAAGGGGTCAAATGCTACCGACCCCGATTTGTAGAAGCCGAAAAGGGGGAGATTACCCCAAGGCTAAGGTGGCTCCAAGCTTGTTCCCAAGAAATTGGTATTGGTAAGGGATAACTCACTCAACTCAATTTTAAGTTTCTGGTTTTCATTCCCATTTGCTCTATTCACCTTAGCTTTGTAGGGTTTAGGCTTCTTCAAATAGGGGGAGATTGTTGGGTATTGTATCCACAATGTACCTGATTTGAAGAAGCCCCTGGACAAGCTAAGGTCAATTGACTATGTATTTGATAAAATCTTTCTAGTTGTGCTTGCAATTTTTCCACGCTAAGTGCACACCAATGTCAGGGTGCAGTAGGTCAATATACACGGGTCTGCACGACGTAATCCCTCGTTGAGCAGATCAGTGTGTTGGCCTACGTGTATTCTCTCTATTGGAGTGCACTTATTTTCAAGCACAGGGCTGTAAATATGCAGGAGCAGACAAGGAGCAAGGATGGGTCAAGGAGCACCTCATAGGTGGAAAGACGAAAATTTGTCTAAGGTTAAATCGACGAGAATCACCAAGTGATTCTCGCCGATTCGGCGAGAATCACTTGGGATTCTCGCCGATTCGTCGAGAATCAGAAGTTGATTCTCGCCGAACTCGATCCAGCCACTTCTAAGCGAGCACCTCTGCTTCTAAGAAAGAATCGACGAGAATCACCAAGTGATTCTCGCCGATTCGGCGAGAATCACTAGTGATTCTCGTCGAATCGTCGAGAATCACTGGTTGATTCTCGCCGTCTCGACCTGGCCTAAAGCAACGCGTGCAACCAAGGCAAATTCGACGAGAATCAATCTTGATTCTCGCCGAATCGTCGAGAATCACCTTTGATTCTCGACGAATCGGCGAGCATCACTTTCGATTCTCACCGATTTTGACTTGGGCGTTTTTCTGGATCTTCCTGAACCGGATTCTGCCGCTGTCAATGTTCTGGACCGATTTTCGGGATTTTTCTTGTGGGTCCCACAACGGTCAAATTAGTAGTATCTACAGTATATATACGAGTATTTTGAACTGTAGACACACAGAGAAAGAAGCCGAGTAGAGCAAACCCTAAAATCGCGAAATCGCTCCGCCGCATCTGTCGCCGCTCGCGCTAGTCAGCCGCCGCTGTTGATCGTGTTTCTTCCCGATCTCCGGCAATAGAAGCTTAGCAAAGCTTGAGTGTCACGCGTCTATCCAGAGATCCCTTGTCTCTCGATTTGTTGATCGGGAAAAACTTCCCATCCGAATCGATCGAGACGACCGATCCTCATGTGACCGTTGGTAGACATAGCTTGCTTCGCTACGAAGATTGGATCTCTATTTTCAGCAGCCGCTCATCATCATAGCCGCCGATCCCGAAGCTAGCCGCCGCTCGTGTTGCCGCCGCCGGTTCCGGGGAGATCCTCTCCAAGAGAGACCAAGGTTGTAGACTCTTCATTGACTTCACGAACACATCGTCGAACGAAGAGGAACACCGTAGTCTCCAAATGAAGTTTGTATCTCGTGTACATTCTATATTAACTTTTGTTGTAAAGGAACGTTTGTTCTGTGTTGTAATGGTTGGGTGCAACCCATTTTGTGGGAGTGTTGACTCTCACGTGTGGAAGGGTTCCTTCCGATAGTGCAGGGATTGGATTTCAATCCTGTTGGAGAAGAGACCGAGTCGTCCCTTGTTGGGAGATAGGTCGAAGGGGGAAAGTGGATGTACCCAAGTCGGGGAACCACTATAAATTGCCTGTGTATTCTGTGTGCTGTGCTTTTTATTTTTATTGTGCAGGTACATTCGTAAATTCCGCAAAAGCGCTACACGTCACCTATTCCCCCCCCCCCCATAGGTGCACATAGTTGACACTAGGTGGACTTTCAGAAAATACATCTGCATTAGATGATATTCAATTAAATGTACAAGATACAGTTGTTCCTCCTGTTCAACAACAACAAGAATTCACTCTTGAGGAATTATTTCCTGATTTACAAGAAATAAGAACTGAGGAAATAGTGCCAAGGATTGAGAGGGAGGAGCCAGGGACTCATGGGGAGGAGCCAAGGACTCAGGGGGAGTTTCCAAGAACTGATAAGGAGCTGCCCTCAAGTCCAAAGGACACTGTGAATCTAGAAAGTACTTCTGAATCTGATGATGGAGAAGTCCTAAAAGCAAAGAAGTGAAAACTGATGGTTTATAAAAAGAAAAGCTCAAATTATAAGAAAGCTTTACAGAAGGCCTCACAACCCTCAGCTCCAACAGTTGATTTCAGTTCACTGTTGGTTGCTATGCAAATTAAAATGGATGAGCAAAGAGCAGCCATGGAGAAATATATGGATGAAACTCATAAAGATTTGCAATTGTCCTTGGCTCAAGATATAAAATCAATCAAATTTGAGGTAAACCAGAATAAGAAAGAGATGACAGATTGCTTCCATAAAGGAGGTAATGTTGTAGTTTTTTTTAGCAAAATAGCAACAAGAGGCAAGGACACAGATTGATGATATAGTGGTCAAGCAAGGCTATGTCCTAGAAAATCAACTAAGGATGAATGATAATCTTACAGAATTACATAATGTGATTGTTACAGAATTAAAGAATACTGCAACTGCACTGACTGAGGCAAGGGCTAAGGAGAAATCAGAGTTTGATAAGAAACTTCAAGAGGATTTAGCCACTTTCCAATCTGCACTTCAAGCCTCTCAGAAGATTATATCTGCTC
Organism: Platanthera guangdongensis; assembly: GCA_039583875.1. Taxonomy (NCBI): domain Eukaryota; kingdom Viridiplantae; phylum Streptophyta; class Magnoliopsida; order Asparagales; family Orchidaceae; genus Platanthera; species Platanthera guangdongensis. The sequence goes on from CM077166.1 coordinate 126,793,425, forward strand.
AGCTTCAAAAGTTTAAATCCTATTATACAGAGGGAACAAATTATCTGGTTAATCAAATAAGGTTCCAAAAGAATGATCTCAGGGATCATATTGAAAGAGAAGTCATAAAGGGGAAGAGGTTGATATTCAATGAAAGATCAGAGCATGCCAAATGGATAACAAATGCTGTTAGAGCAACTCTGGGATATCCACCCCTATGTGATGATGACAACACAACTGAGTCAGGAATTCAAGCTGCTGGAAATGAAGGGGGTCAGTAGGAAGTAGCTCAAATCATATATCCTCCTTCAAACTTTGAGGAAATTCAACACTTGGTTCATCAGATGTACAGCCCTCCAGAGGCTACTAAGAATGTTATCATTGAGAAAGTAGAAATGTCAGAGGCAGCTTTGCATAAAGAGCAAGAAGCTCAACTCTCAAAGAAAAGGTTTAGAGAACAGGCAGAGTTGAAGCCCGATTTTGAGCAATGGAGTCCTACTTCCAGGAACATTATATTGACTGCCTGGAAAGCTGTGAAGGACAAGACCCAAAAAAGGGGTAAATGGTACACTGAGCAAGAATGGAACAAGTATGAAGCCAGACAGGAATCCATTCTTCAATACAGAAGGAAAGCAAAAGCTAGGAAGTTACCTGCTAATGCTCTGGAGCCTAGCAAGTACTTCCCCAAGCCTTTTCATTATTTTGAAAGGAAAAGGATAAGGGATGAAGAAGAGAAAAAGAAAGAACTCAAAGGCATGAAGCTAGCTGAAGATACTGAAGCTCCAGTTCAAGCAAGGGTCCAGTCTGGAAAAGGCATCGTGATCAAGGAGCCTGATCAGCCTTAGGATAAATTGACTAGATTCTTATAACATTATAATCTTCAGTTTTTAACTCCATGTAATCTGTTGACAACACACTTTTGTGAAGTTTAAACAAAACAATGATTCGTGCTTATTAAGTTAGTATCATATTCTGTGATGATATTGTTTACCTATTTTGTATATATGTTACCCTGCCATTGAATGTTTTTATACATCACATTGTTATTTTATTATAAGTGATGTATATCATTGACTAAGGGTTATGACTTGTCCAAATAGGGGGAGATTCTTGGGTACATTGGAAAATGTGTATCAGATTTGGAGAAGCCTCACCTAACTCAGTGATATGCATCAAGTTGTATTTGATATTGTATTGAGTTATCATGTGCAGGTTAAGTAAATGGAAGAAATATTTTTCTAAGTATAAGTGTCGACACTTGGGAATGGACGTGTCGACACCAAGGGACAGATTGTGTCGACACCCAGAATTTATGTCGACACACAAAAAATTTGTCAACAACATTGTGTCGACACCAAGGGCCAGATTGTGTCGACATCAACAGGACTTGTGTCGACACACAGAGAAGCTGTCGACACATTCCAGAATTCTATCGATAACGACTGTGTCGACACACAGAACTTGTGTCGACACACACTAGAATTCTGTCGACACCCAGAAGTTATGTCGACAGTGAAAGCAGAAGCTGTGTCGACACCCAGAAGTTATGTCGACACTGAAAGCTGAAGCTGTGTCGACACCCAGAAGTTTTGTCGACACTGAAAGCAGAAGCTGTGTCGACACCCAGAAGTTATGTCGACACTAGAAGCTGAAGCTGTGTCGACACACGGGACTTGTGGCGACTCATTTAACAGATGCTGTGTCGAGTATCAGAAGAATGACTATGTCGACATCATCAAAACTTGTGTCGACACATGTGAAGCGATTTGCTGAGTGGCTCATACTGAGTTGGAAAACCTTAACCAACCATTCTAACACTTTTGTCAGAACTGTCAGAAGACTGTTACAAACCAGATCAGCCGGTAATCAGGAGGAAACTCTATATAAGGACTGGCTCGATACAACATACAATTAATCAAGTGTAGTTGTGAAGTAGTGAAAAAAAATAGAGAAGATAAGCAAGGAACACTACATTAAGAAGTGAATTCTTCAGAGAGAAGTATTCTACAACAAGAAAAGGGGAATCCCTTACGAAGGCAGATCCAGATCAGTCTGCAAGGAAGATTCAGATTTCATTCTGAATTCAAAAAGGAAGTTATCTGAATATCAACTTCTACATTAAGTGAAGATCAACCTTATTTTGTTCTATCAAGAAGCTTTGAAATGGCTAAGTAAGATTGTATCTGAAGATCAGTCCATTCAAGAACTGATCAAGAAGTTCACCAGTGATGAGATTCATCTGGTGCAATTTCTGTATCACATTATCAAATTATTTCTGGTAGGATCTGTTGTTAGATCTGAGTTGTAAGACTGTAATTATAAAGGCTGAGGTAGGGCTTTTTCCTGAGCTGTAGGAGTGGGGTGTCACTCTGAGTTGTAGGCCTATTAAAGAGGCTGAGGTAGGGCTTGTTGCCTAAGTTGTAGGAGTGGGGTTTCACTCTGAGTTGTAGGCCTGTGAAAGAGGCTGAGTTAGGGCTTATGCCCGAGTTGTAGGAGTGTGGATTCACTCTGAGTTGTAGGAACCATTCTTGGTTCTGAGCTGTAATATCTGCGGATCTGAGAAGTGGAAGGAATTTAGGCCGAATCCAGTTCATTACTGGATAGGCGAAGGGGGAAAGTGGATGTACGTAGACCTTGGGGAACCACTATAAATCTGGTGTATGTTGTGCTGTGTTCATTATTCTGTTATTTGAATTGTTGTAGTTCTGAGATAAATTTTGTTAATTGCCTAAAGTTTTTTGAAGCAAAAACTTAGAACCTATTCACCCCCCCCCCCGCCCCTCTAGGTGTCTAGGCTCTTGAAATCAAGTCTTTCAGCAAGTCCACAGAAATCATATTTATATAGTAAATAATCTCCATGAAGGGAGTGTCTACAGATGTAATAAAAGTACTAAAAACTTGTGCTCATGCCCAGTACATCAAGTCCTCACTACATAACTCTCATCGCGGAAGCAAAACTAATATAACTACTAGCAATCAGGACTCACAGTCCCTGCCGTCTGAACTCTGGTACTAGACTGCCCCATCTCCAAGCATGCCGACCTCCGGGGCTTCTCCTCCATGCTGGGCTCCACGGTCCCCTAAAATGATGTGGTTCGAAAACCGTTAGTCTAAAAGATTAAGCCCTATCATCCCCCGCCCCTTCCCCCATGGCTCCTAGGCACCGAGCGGGAAGAAGGAAAGGAGAGGACATGAAAGTGGAGAATAACAAATAAATAGATGGAGGCGGAACTAATCTAGCAGTTCTATAGTATATATGACAGTAAATAAGGTATGAAAAACTGAACAAGAAAGTAACCTTAACTTATATAAAAACACATAAGCCAAGGGATCTTTTGTAGGGCTCCTATCGTATAAAAAGTACCATACCAATTTATACGATAGGGTTTCGGTTCTCTAGAAAGCATATATTTATAATTCTGAATGAAAACTTTAACATATAAGAATGCTCGCACGAACTTATAAACCAATGGGTCGTTTTGTAGGGCCTATTGTATAAAGCGTCGCATAGCACTTATATAATAGGTGTCAGGTTTATATGCAATGGTTATGCTATGAAATACAATTATGTCATGATGTGATCATGCAAGTGTAACTCACCCACCCGACTCTGTGCAACTCACCCACTGATCGAGTATAGCAAATGTCAGTTCTGGTTGAGGGAGGTCTGCTTTGTGTACACAGACCTTTAGTTCCCTCTTTCTAGAGCCGAACCTCCCAGGATACCTCCGTAGTGGCAAACGGAAGCGGTGGGTTGGGCCTCGCCCACCTCTAAACTGGTAATTACACTACAAGTCAGACCTATCATACGCCGCAACGCTGGTACACAAAGCTGAGCTCCTACGTACTCTTGCCGGCTGGCGCACCGAACTTATTTGGCCAAGTGCTAAACCACACTTGCCGAGTCAACGTATTGGCATCGGTGCATCGACCCTCCAATACCGAAGACCCGCCACCTTATACCTTATGCACATGCAACCTTATGTATTATCTATCGGGCCAAAGCTCCCCGGACCATTCCATCAGTCATAAACAACAACCAAGCCAAAGCTCGCCGGGCCAACCTGCCCATCACAAACCATTACCGATCCAAAGCTCGCCTGGAAAACCTGCCCATCACCAAAAACCACTAGGCCCACTGCCCGAGTGACCCAACCTATCTCCCCAAGATATCGAGGTGTGTGAAGGTGAAACAGTAGATTTACTAGTTACTCTTGCATTCCAGTTTTGCCTACAACTTAGTTTTAGCCCAGGATTGCCCAAGGTATTCCCTGCGAAGGGCTCTCGAGGGCACTAGGGGCTACGATGGGCTGAAGCCCAAGGCTCCCTTTCGCAAGGCACTTATTGTTATTGGTTAATACACAACTGTTAGTCCCTTAAATGTTGTATTGGATCTAACCCTAGTGTAATTGCCACTTCCTCTCCTACGGGGAAGACGATATTTCGTCGACCCCGAGCACATTTAACACTAGCCAATCCAACACCCTACTCATCCCAACTTCCAACGATGAACTCATTTCGATTCATCCAACCCATCAAACAACTAACCCCAACTCATGTGCCCAAATTCATACTCCAACTTAATTCCTGCAGTTTACTAAATGCAGACCACTTAAGCTATATGATGTGTAACAAGTGAGGTACTGAAAATAATCATCCAGTACCCCTATAATAATTATTAGAGGGCTGTCATGACCTTTTTAGACTAAATCCAGAATTTCATAATTTTCCTATTTATCTGATATTTTATTTAATTATTCTAGTTATCCAAAAATCCCAAGTTTGAATATGAAGTACCAATTTCAGACAAACAAATATTCCACCAAATTTATGATAATTACAATATCAATTTTTAACTTAAAATCCAAAGTCTCCCAAATTTTCAGAAAGATTTAAGCCCCTAGTTCTATTTTTTAAATATATCCCACAATAAATCATTTTAAGAGATAAGTACAACAAGGCTACTTCCAAAACTTCAGAAACATTCAAGAATGATTGTAAGGTCATATAAATGCTCTAAGTCAAGTTTCATAATTTATTAGCAAGTAATGAGCTCTAAGCAAATTATTGAACAATTTTCCAAGATAATGAGCTTGTGAAGTAGGTACTACAGAAATGTATTCAAAAATTCTAATAAAATTCATACAAGAGCAATATGGTCTAAAATTCACTATGCCAAATTTTCATGACCTTCCAAAGGGCAGTGGGATCATAATGATAAAATAATTAATAAGGGCAATCCCATGAGTTACAAAGGAAGTGCTAAGAACATTGATCCAAAATTTCCAATTAAATTACCAGAGGTTTAGTCTATCCTTTTGACCATACTACCCAAATTTTATTATTGTTCATGGAGTTTTACTAACCTATTCTAGCACTATAATGTTTGTGCCCTAAACTAGGGTTAGGGTTTTGTGGTGTCTACCCTATCTCAAATACCCTAATATTTCTACCAGAGAGCTTTAGTTACCCTAGTACCCTCCCCACCAAATTTCAAGTTCATTCAAGGTCTTTTGGACTCATGTCATTCACAAGGCACAAAAGCCCTTCCTTATGGTTTGGTCTTCGATCTTAGGGCACATCTCTTCCAATCTACCCCATCTTCCATGGGGAGGTACTAAAATCCAAGACAAGTCAGTGGCCCCAATTTTAGCCTCTGTTGAGGTGATTTGTCCACTCAAAACACAAAGTGCACTTTTTGACCAAAATACCCTTTTTAGGGCAAGGATAGGGTTGCATGATTTCAGTTCAAACCACAGTCAAATGTGACGAAATTTTAACCAGAGGTTTATAATGACCCCAAGCACCACTCACCAAAATTTGGGTGAGTTTGGAGGTCATTTGGTCCATTACATAATTCCTATATGGATTATTAAATTCCTACAAAACCTTTAGGAAAATGTTTTCCAAAAATTCCCAATTTTTGATATGATATAGGTATAGGTAATAATGATCCCCATCCAAACTTTCAGGTCATTTAAATGGATGGATTGTTGGGGGCACTGAAAATAGTCTCTGATCTAGACTAGGTATAGTGCTCACCAAAATGAGTGTTGTGGTCAAACCACTTACCCAAATTGGTTGAAACATTTTTAAATTAAATCAGACTCGTAGATCTACAAGTTGGATGTTTACAACTTTTTTTGCAATGGCTCCTAACTATTTTTAATATTTATTATAAGACTGACCAGTAAACAGGATAGAAATTGAAATAATAGGGTTTAAAAAATTCAGATCTAGCACGGATCTTAAAGCAAAATCATGGGCCTCCTGGTCATCTTCTTCCTCCAGCCAAGGGCTCAGATCAGCCCGACCTGGACCTTATTCCAAGCCCATTTCCCAGCCACCCGACCACCTCCTAGGTCGGCCACCACCTCCACCACCTTCGTTGAGGTGGGGGCTATCGCCGGGAGGTGGCACGTCCGCCGGAGGGGTGGTTTCCAGCGAACCCGACCCTTTTTTTTTGGAAAACCAGGAAAACTCCTCACCCGATCTGGCTCATTTGAGCCCGATTCTCATCCTAAAAGATTCCTAATATCTATCCATAGAAGGAGTAGAGGAGGACCTGTGTGGGTGGTTGTAGCCTTGCCGATCGCCGGATTGTCATGGTGGTGGTGTTGGTGGTCGGATTTCTGTAACAACACAGTGAAACACCTTGGCTCCTTCAGGTAATGGGTGGAACTCAATCCCTGTAGTCCAGTGAAGCTTTTAAGAATGAAAGTTGGGGTGTTAGGTCAGTGTAGGCTGCATTGCTATTATTGGTCCTTAGTCAAAGTTTTCAGCCATGGTAGGTGGGGGATGAAGCATGGCTCAAACCAGTCATGGACCAGCTGGTTGAAATGGGGCTACATTCCTTGTCCTAGTGAATTGAATGGGGGGTTGTGGAAGGGGAAGGATGAGCCCCAAAGTCCTCCCCCATTACTCTCTTCTCTTTCTCTCTCTTTCATTTGTAACTTTTTCTCTCTCCTACTCACCAAGACTAAAATCTGACTCCTACCTAACCCAATGGCAGGCCACATGTTCATTTCATACACTAATACAAGGTTAGCCCATATGAATTGGGCTTGAGCTTGAGTTAGCCCATTTGGGCTAGCTTGACCTAAACCTTGACTAGGGTTGACCTTAGTCTATTTGGTCTTTGAGGTTGCCCTTAATGGGTCCTTGGTGACCCATTGGCCTTCCATAAGGTCTAGGTAGGGTTTACTTGTCCCTTTAGAGGTCACTTGACCCTTAATCAGGGCACTTTGACCATTTTTGTGCTAGAGATGACTTGGGTCAACTTAGCCTTTTTGGTTGACCCCAATGGGTCCTTGGTGACCCATTGGCCTCTCACTAGGGTTAGGAAGGTATATGTGGGGTCCACGTGGCTAAGGGAACTTCAATTGGTCCTGTGCAGGTCAGTTTGACCGATTGTAGGTCAGTTTGACCCATTTAGGGTTAGAGTTGACTTTGGTCAACTTAACCACTTTGACTGCCCTCCATGGGTCCTTAGTGACCCATTAACTCCACTTTAGGTCTAGGAAGGACCTGGTAGTGTTACTTGGGCTTTACTAGGGCACACTGCCCTTAGTTAGGGCACCTTTCCCAATTTAGGCCTAGAGTGGTTCTAGGTCAACTTGGCCACCCTAGATCGACTTCAATGGACCCTTAGGGCTCTAATGGACCTTACAATGGGTTGATGAGACCATGGTGGGGGTCTTGAAGTCTTGGTAAAGCCCCATGGTCATCTTAAACTAGGGTTTAGAAATTTACTATTTGCAGACCATAGTGTTCTCACCTACATTCCTAGGTTCACTTGGCCCTCTTAGGCTTCCTAGGGTTTTGTCATGACCTAGTCATGATAAGACCAATCCTAGAGTTATAGTAGTTGGAGGGATGTTACAAACTGGGAGGGCAGGTTGATCTTTCAGGGGGTGAGTAGACCTTACCTCGAGATGATTCCGCTAACCAGGCTTCCACTAGCTGACATGGTAGGTTGATCTCTCGAAGGGGTGAGTAGACCTTACCCCGAGATGATTCCGCTGACCAGGCTCCCACTAGCTAGCAAGGCAGGTTGATCTCTCGGAGGGGTGAGTAGACCTTACCCCGAGATGATTCCGCTGACAGGCTCCCAGTAGCTGGCAGGGAAGGTTAATCTTTTGGATGGGTGAGTAGGCCTTACCCCGAGATAAATCCGCTGACCACTCTCCCACTAGCTGGCAGGGTAGGTTGATCTCTCGGAGGGGTTAGTAGACCTTACCCCGAGATGATTCCGCTGACAGGCTCCCACTAGCTGGCAGGGAAGGTTGATCTTTTGGATGGGTGAGTATGCCTTACCCCAAGATGAATCCGCTGACCACGCTCCCACTAGCTGGCAGGGCAGGTTGATCTCTCAGAGGGGTTAGTAGACCTTACCCCGAGATGATTCCCCTGACCAGGCTCCCGCTAGCTGGCAGGGTGGTTGATCTCTTGGATGGATGAGTAGACCTTACCCTGAGATGATTCCGCTAACCAGGTTCCCACTAGCTAGCAGGGCAGGTTGATTTCTCGGAGGGGTGAATAGACCTTACCCCGAGATGATTCCGCTTACCATGCTCCCACTAGTTAGCAGGGCAGGTTGATCTCTCTAAGGGGTGAGTAGACCTTACCCCGAGATGATTTCACTGACCAGGCTCCCACTAGCTGGCAATGCAGGTTGATCTCTTGGAGGGGTGAGTAGTCCTTACCCCGAGATGATTCCGCTGACCAGACTCCAATTGGCTGGCAGGGCAGGTTGATCTCTTAGAGGGGTTAGTAGACCTTACCCCGAGATGATTCCGCTGACCAGTCTCCCTCTAACTGGCAGGGAAGGTTAATATCTCATAGGGGTGAGTAGACCTTACCCGGATATGATTCCGCTGACCAGGCTCCCACTACCTAGCAGGGCAGGTTTATCCCCCAAGAAGCCAAGTGTTTTCGGCTCCAAGAATGCTACGCAGCGAATACTTTGGGTTGGATGTTACTTTTTGAGCATGGGACTCGCTCGAAAAGAGTGGGGATTGCGTACAACCCCGTATTCGCGAAAAGGTTCCCCCAAACAAGGTGTGAGACTTGATGCACATTTTTATGTTTTTTGGGAGTTTTGCGCTCCTTGAGGCCAATTTTGGTTGATCTGCAGGATATACTAGTAGGGGATGGAAAAATCTGCCTCCCCTGGACTCGTTTAGGTGGCGGGTGCGGCGAGTTGGCTGATACCTGCCCCAGCTTACTAGGTGTGAGGTAGAGCAGCGGGACTGGCTGAAGGTCGGGGTCTCGCCCATGCACCTTAGAGCTTTGCGGGGCGAGACCGTCTGGCGGCCAGGGTCTTGCCCAGGTCACCTAGGTGCTCGACCTTGTGGGGAGAGACTGGCTGGAGGGAAGGGTCTCTCCTAGGTCGCCCAGGCGCCCAGCATTGCGGGGCGAGACCGGCTGGCATCCAAGGTCTCGCCCAGGTCACCTACGCGCCCGGCCTTGCGAGGCGAAATCGGCTGGTGGCTAGGGTCTCACCCAGGTCGCCCAGGTAGCCATCCTTGCTGGGAGAGACCGGCTGGTGGCCAAGGTCTCGCCTAGGTCGCCCAGGCGCCTAGCCTTGCGGGGCAATACCGGCTGGTGGCCAATGTCTCGCCCAGGTCGCCCAGGCGCCCAATCTTGCGGGGCAAGATCGGTCGGAGGCCAGGGTCTCAACACTAGATACCGGTTCTTATTCGGGACTTGCCCGCTCGCCTGGCCCCAAGGTGAAGGAGGAGTGGAGTGGATTAACGCCCACTCGCCTCAGGTCTCCAAGGGAGGTGAGGGGCATGGTTTAGCCTCCTTTCACCCCCGGACCTCTTTTGGCCATGTTTTACCGTTGTACCCATAGGGGTGGAATTACCTCTTTCCCCCGGGTGTGGATTTTTTTATTGGCCCAGGACCTATTTGTATTGGGTGTATTTCTGACATTTTGGTCCTAGGTTTGGGAAAAACTATAAATAGACCCCCTTGGGTATCTTTGGAAAAGGGATTTTGGTTTTTTCCTCCCCCTTAGGCTCCTTCTTGGTAGAATTTTGGAGCTCTCCAAGGTGCCCAGCTCAGCCATTGGTGAGGGAGGGGAAGTGTTCTCGTGACATTCCGGATGTGTGGTGGGACCTCCACGCTAGAGCCGAGGGTCTGTTCCTATTTTCCTGAGCCTTTAGTCCGTGACATTCTCCTGAGTGCAGTAAGTGTGAGGTCACCCCTTTTAGGGACCCCGAACTCCACAGAGACTGATTTCTTGGTTTCAACACTTTTGCCTATCTCTTGGCAAGTAGCTAGCATTTCTTGATTGCCTCAAGAAGTTCTCCATACTTGGCAATTATGGAGTTGACATCATCCTCAGAGTCTGAATCTCCTTCATCTCTTGATGATTGAGGTTCAGAGTCTGACCCAGGCTTATGACTAAAAATAAAAGAATGTGGTTTAGCATATACCTGAGTCTGACCAGGCAGATCCTAGCTGCTTTCTCCATTTGTCATTGCCATTAGTCCATGGCATTGAGCATCTCCATCTTCATCTTCATCCACCTCTGAGTCACTATCTGAGCGTGATAGAGGGGCCCTGATCCCTATTCTAGCAGCAAGGAACTCTTCAGGTTCCTCTTCAGCAACAACAATAAGCACAATGTATGCTTCATCTTCTTCATTGTCTGACTCAGAGGAAGACTAAGACTAGGTCTTCTCCTTCTTGTCCACAAGGGACTTCTCTTTCTTCTTTCCCTTGTTGTGCTTCTTCACTCTTTCTTCTTTCCTCTTCACTGGGTAGTCAGCAACTACATGCCCAGGTCTACTGCAATAAAAACAAATAATGTTAGAGGAAGATTGTTTATTAGAGTTAGGAGCAGATCTGTCCTCCTTAGAGGATTTCCTTCTGTGATGAGAGGAGGAAGATAGCCTTCTATTCTTCCAATGCCCCGTCTTCATGAATTTCTGAAACTACCTGGAGAAGGCAGCAAGGTCCTCATCAGATGTATGACTATCAGATGAGCTGGACATGGAGCTCTCAGATTCTGACACAACAGTTCTCATCACTAGAGAGATCTTCATTCTGCTACTGGTTGAAGCATCAACTTTGAAAGCCACAGATTTCTCCTTGCTCTGTGACTTGCTGCTCTTCTCTTCTTCTTCCTTCCTTGCAGCAAGCTGCATCTCATAGGATAATAGCTTTCCAAATAGGGTTGGAGGTGGTGTGTCTGCTAGCTTGCCCATCTCCCTGATGACACAAATTTTTGTCTCTCAATACTTGGTGAGGGACCTGAGAAATTTGTCATTCAGCACATAGGTGCTAAATACCCTTCCATAAGTTCTCAGTTCATTAACAGTTCTGAAACATCTTTCAAAACTTTCAACAATGCCCTCAGACTTTCCTTGTCTGAAGTCCTCATACTTATGGTTGAACATGGATTTCCTGTCATCCCTCATCTCTTTTGAACCTTCCATGAACACCACTAGGGTGTCCCACATCTCCTTGGAGGTCTTGCAGTGTACCAGATTCTGGAATGTAGAATCATCTACTACACTGGCAATGATATTTTGAGCTCTCTTTTCCATGGAGGCAAGGAGGAGCTTATCCTTGTTCATTTCTTCATATGAATTAGGAGTCTGGATGTTGGCATCCAGAACTGAGAGCTTTATTGGGATGAAGGGTCCCTCTTGGACTGTTATGTAGATCCTAGAGTCCGCTGCTTCCATGAAAAGCCTGGACCTTTCCTTCCAAAGCCCAAACCCTTTTTTCTACAGATTGTCAATTTCATGGCTCCCAATTCCTTGTAGTTTAAACCAGACCCCATTACTTATCTATTAGCTAACCTTGGAGGTATACTCAGATTGTTAAATTCTTTTTGAGTAACCTCCCTCTGATACCACTTGAAAGTTATTTAACTTTAGGTTAGCTAATCACCTAGAGGGGGGTGAATATTTCTTTGAGCTTTTAATAAATCTTTTGATGTTTTCAAGTTGTTCTATCTAGAGCTTGTCCTTAAATCCCACAATCACAAAGAAAAATAAGAACGCATAGTAAACACCAGGATTTATAGTTGTTTCTCAATTGGGTACATCCACTTTCCCTCTCACCTATCCAACTTATTTGTTGGACTCAACACAAACTCTTCCACTTATGCTCCTCAGAGCTGACACCTTAGGCACTCAGCCTTACACATAGATTTTTCTCAAAATCCAACTCAGAACCACAAGGGTTCCTACCTCTGAGCTCTACAGAACTCCTACAGCTCAGTGATTCACTGATCACCTACCTCAGCATTATTTCTAAGGCCTACACTCAGGCTCTTCAGCCCTACAACTTCAGGCACACAACCCTACTCTCATAGTGCTACAACACGCTTACAACTCAGTACCCTTATAGGTACCTACAACTCAGCCTCCTCCAAGGCCTGCAACTCAGTGATAAACTTGTCACCTACAGCTCAGTGACTCTTCAATCACCTACCTCAGGCACAAGGCCCTACACTGAGGCTAGCAGGACAGCCCTACCTAAGATCTACACTTGGATCCAACCTCAGAGAGCAACACTCTCCTACCTTAGGCAATTATGCCCTACAGCTCAGATCCTCGCTTGGATCCTACCACAGTGACAAATTTGTCACCTACCTCAGGCACACAGTGCCCTACACTCAAATTCAGATCTACTGAATCTTATAGGAAAGTAATACAATAAGTTGAAGAAAATAAAATAACTGACTCAAAGAAATAACTCTAAGTCAACTTTGCTGGACTGAGTAGATTTCAGTGCAGCACACTTGTTGTAGAAGGACTCAGCCTTCTTCTATAACTATCACTTTTTTCTGCTGCACAGATAAGTAGCTTCCACCTTGCTGATGAAATGAATCAGCTAAACTATTCTGTTGAGAGCAAACTTGCTGAGCTTTGAAGTGCTTCAGCTATCCTTCTTTGCCTTCAGGCTAACTTGGCTGGACTTTACCTTTCATGCTTGATTAGAAGAAAAATGTCCAGCCGCCTCTATCATTTTGTTTTGTTCTCCGTGTGTTCGTTTAATTCATTTTTTTAATCCCTTTTTTCGTTTCCCCTTTTATATGCGTTGATTTGAATCAACAACACAATAGTATGTGCTCCCACCAAGAATTGGTGAGTGCCAACTCTATCAGAAAGGGACAAAACATCTTTCGGCGCTTTAGCAGCTTTCCCGCAATGACTTCCTGCAATTTTGACTTTGATGACATCAGTAGTGGTCATCAACATCTAGATTTAGAAAATTTTCCAGAATTCCATCAAGCGTTGAGTGATGTTAAGACACTCAACTCCATCATCCTTGGCTCTTAGCACTTCTGGACTTAGAAATTTCACTAGCTTTGTCGCAGCGGTTTTGTCTCAGCGGTCTCAGTGGTTTTTCATTATTAGCTGAGACATGCCTTTGTCTCACCGCTTTCTCATGTTTAGCTGAGATAAGTTTATGTCTCAGCTGTATCTTCACAGCTGTCTCAGCGGTTCTTAATTTTAACAGTCTGAGCGCTTCCTTCTTCATTAGAAGTATTGAGTGAACCTGCTTCACTCAACGCTTCTGGACTTAGAGAAAATCCAGCTAGTTTTGTCTCAATTATTTACCTCTCAACTGTCTCAGCGCTTCCTGCATTATTAGAGGCATTGAGTGAATCTGCTTCACTCAACGCTTCTAGAATTAGAGAAATCCAGTTAGTTCTATCTATGCTGTCTCGGCGGTATCAACACTATCTTCTCAGCTGTCTCAGCTATCTCAGCGGTCTCAACTCTATCTTCTCAGTTGTCTTAGTGATCTTAACGCCTTCTTCTCAGCGGTCCGAGCGCTTTTGCCTTAGACAGCTTTTCTGGCTTTAACTGCGTTCGACGATTTGTGGGCTGAGCTCGATGAACATTAATCTTCTCAGTGGTTTCAGCGCTTTTTGACTTAGTTGATTTTTCTAGCTTTTGCTTAACAAGTGTTGAGCTAAGTTCGACAATTTGTAAGCTAAGCTCGACAAATTTCAAGCTGAGCTCGAAAAAAATTGAAACCTGAACTCTTATGCTTATCCCACAGAACGTTGTGTTAAGCTCGAGGATCAGTGAGCTGAGTTCGACGAACTCCAAGCTGAGTTCGATGAATTTTGAGTTTACTGCCCAACTCATTTTTCTTCACTTGTATAATCATGGACTACCTACATGCAAGAACTAGAGCACACATCAAATACATTATGTGTGTATGTAATTGACCCGTTTCACTTCTTACAAATTTGGGATACTAGGATCAATAGACACAACATCTTCCTCCCCCTAGGCAGTAACTATATCTTCTATAGGAATTTCTATATTATCTCTAGTGTGTAGATCTAGATCTGGTTGTACATCGGTGGAGAGTCTGCGTAAAAATAAAGCGTGTCAGCGAGAAGTGAATGGAGACTGACTGCTTTATAAGAATGGCTTGGCAAAATGGCGACCAACTGCTTTAGAAGAATGGCTTGGCAAAATGGCGACCTGGCAGGGAGACGACTTCAATCCGCTGTGGCGCCGGCGCTTTGGCGACTTCAGGAGTTTTCAGTGCGCTGAGGAGGCTTGAGTCAGGGGCGGACATGTTGGGGATGTAGTCTAGCCCAAAGTCATTGAGAAGCTTCAAGGTGCTAGCGGAGCGTGCGGGATTGCTGGTAGAAGTCGCCTCTTGCTCCGGTGGTGGAAGCGGGACGACCGCCTTGGAGGCGGGTATCTTCTTGGACTTCTTGGTCTTCTTCTTTTTATGGGGGGGGGGTAAGTCGGCAGCGACGTCTTCCTCCCGCAGCCTTTTAGAATTGGCAGTGCCGAAAAATCCGGATAAAGGGGCAAGGCTGTCCTAAAGAAGTATCACGTTGGCGTTCGACATAATGTGCGAGATCTAGAGATCCGCCTCAAAAACCAGCCCCCCTATTTATAGAGTTCGTCAGGCAGGTCGTCAAGGGCAAGCATCTCTGATACTCGGCATAGCAGCTCGCCGAAAAAGTGTTGGATGATTCTTTCCGAGTTCCTACATTGCTCAAAAAGTGCGGGGACTGTGCACAACCCGTATTCATCGAGGATGGGTCCTACCACAGCTAGGTCAGCAGAAGTTAAGGTCAATAAGTCAAGACAGAAGTCAAAATCAGCGCACAAGACCGCAGAAGGCATGGGCGAGTATGACGAGCTCCCCTCGCATACTCGCTAGGTAGGCGAGTAGGCGAGATACTCGCCCAGCCCATGCGAGTTTCCCTTGGAAGTCTCCTAGTCTCCAGGGTGTGGGGTATAAATATGACCCCCTCCCCTTGGATTTCCCTATAAATAGGACCCCAGGAGTACGATGTGAGACACTGAAAATCCTCTGCAGGATACTCGCAAGGTCTCCTTTCAAGATACTAGTCGAGCCTTTGGATTCCTTTTCCTTAGAGACCAGGTTGCGACCTTGCGAGTTAGTCATCAGCTAGTCTCCCTCATACCTAGTTCAGCCATTTTTGGTTGAGAAGGGGCTGCTCCTTTCGAGCATCCGAGTATGTGGTGGGACCTTCCTGCTGCAACATCTGGGGTCCGGAGTTTTCCTTTGTTCTTCATCCTAGTCATCCTAGCCATCTGGTCTTACCCATGAACCGGTAACCTTAGGCGGCCTTGGTCAGAATTCTGAGGTTGGGAATTTTCCTGGCATCAAAACTTGGTGCGGTGAGCGTGGATCACGACCAAGGAGGAAAGTTTGGTGGTTTATTAAGATGGCCAATTGTGGCGAGCATAGAGAGTTCACAGGCAACTCAGAGGGAGTTGGTGATCTCGCGCGAGGAGGCGAATTTGTGACGGTTGCTGCGTTCTAGGAGTTCGCAGAGGATTGAGAAGACCATCCTCAACGGGGTTTCTCATCGCCTGGATGTCATATCGACATCCACTCGTCGCATGACACCACTGGATGAGGAAGCACCACAGAGGCAAGCTGGGAAGGAGCCAGCATGGGCAAGAGAAGAGCGACTGATGCAGTCAAGACATCATCAGGCGGGCAGCCAAGGGGTCAATTTTGGGATCCGATGTCGTCGGTGAGATATTATGAGACTCTCCAGTGGAGCGAGTATGACGTTTCTAGCAAGGATGAAACTTCCCATCTCTAGGGAGGGAGGATCCCCTTCTGTGATGAGATCCTCGCCTCCCCCATTCCCGAAGGGTTTAGAGAGCCCGTTCTCACCTACTACTCTGGTAGGGATGACCCTGTCAGGTATCTTCTGTGGTTTGAAGATGTCGTCTCAATCCGCAGCATGTCTGACGTGTTTAAGTTCCGGTTCTTCTCCATCACCCTCAAAGGCAGTGCAAGAGATTGGTTTCACCAGATGCCAGGAGGTTCCGTCTACTATTTCTTCGATATACGTCGGGGCCTCATTGCGAGGTTCACGAAATCCAAGAAGAGGAAGAAGGAGGCAACAACCCTCTTCAAGATTAACCATGAACAACATGAGAGCCTAGGCCATTATATTAATCGCTTCCAGGAAGAGATCTTGGAGGTGGAGGAGGTGGATAGCTTCACTTTGATGGTGGCCCTGAAGTTCAGGTTGAAGCAGGGTCTGTTCAGCATGAAGATGGGGTCCAATCCCCCGAGATCTTTTGAGGAGATTATAGAGAAGGCGAATACCTTCATCCAAGGAGAGGAGAAGAACAAAGAATTCTTAGCGCGGCTGGACATAGATGAACCGATGGAAAGGGAGAGAACGTGACCTTCGGGGGCGAAGGCTAGGAGGACGCCAGAGAGGTAGGTCGAGAGGAGGAAGGAAGAGCCAAGGAGAATAGAGGAGAGGAGTGTTGGAACCCTAGTTCTTGATTTGTGTCAAGGAACACTATTAGGAATATTAGATTGACCCGCCATGTATAGTCATAGGTCATAGGACCTCTTTCCAGGATAGGTCATTCAGAAGAACTCTCCAGCATTGCAGAAAAGAAGTCCAAGAAATGCAGTTAAGATAAAGGTAGAAAATCAGATCGACGATCGTCGAACGCAGTTCGACGAACGGCGATCTCCGGTCGACGAATTCTGAGCTGCTTCTCTGAACTCAGGTCAATGATCTCAAGACTTAAGCAAGGCCGTGTCGACACCATCACAGCAACTATGTCGACAATCAATAGTTCTCTCAGCTCGACGAACACAGAAACTGAGCTCGACGAACTGCAAGCTCCGGTCGAAAAATGCATGCAAGATATTCAGCTCGATGAATCCAGCTGAGTTCGACGGATGTCGAACTCAGGTCGGCGATTGATGCACTCGACGAAAGTTCAGATCGACGATTTCTGAGCAATCAGTAACAGTTGGCAGAAGTAATTGAGGAATAATTACAGTCAATATTCTCAGTGAAAATAGCCGTTCAAACGGACAGTTTCAGAGGAATTAAGTGAGCATCAATTTCCAAAGCATCTTCACTCTCGGGAATGTTTCCTCCACCATCAAGTCTACGGAATTCAAATACAGGGAAGAAGATCAAACAGATACAATAATACACAGAAGATAAAACGACATACAGAAGGGCAATATCACTACAGTAACTTGAAGATCTAGACCAGAGTGATAACAACCATCTGAAGAAGAAGAAGAACAACCCATCACTATCAAGAGTCTTCTTCTTCCTTCATTTCTACAGGACAACTTCAAGGACAACAAATACTTTATCAGTCAGAAGTTCCTGAAAGATACTCTGGTCCAGGCCTGAAGATTGAAGGCCTATCACCCTGAAGCAAAGCTTCCAGCATACCTGAACCAATAAATATCTCAGGGGGAGCATTTGCTGACATCAATCCACTTGAATCTTCTCTCTAATTGTTGACAGAGAAGATAATATCACTCTCTCATCCCGTCCTGTATAAAGGGTTGTCATCTCCCTTCAAAAGTGATTCCTGGTTGCAAGTCTCCTTCCAAAAGACTTGAGTTGGTTTTTGGGGACCTGATCAAAACCCATTGGTGGCAGTCACCTGATCAAAAACCTGTGTGGATTCCTACCAGGGTGGTAGAAGAGTGGACTACCCAGATTTGGGGAACCACTACAAAATCCTTGTGTCTCTTCTGGTTGCTTGATCTTATTTCTTTATTCTGTGCTGTGATTTTACTCTAATTAGTTTAGTTAAGATCTGTCACTTTCAATTGGTATCAGAGCCAAGTTGGTTAACACAATTACCACACCTTAAGAGGTTGGTTAAACTACCACACCTGAGAGGTTGTATTGGTTGGACAGGCTAACACCTGTACCAAAAGTTCCTCTGATAGATCTTAAATATCTTTAGAGTTATCATGACACACATTGATGAGTTTTCATGCACCAGACTCCCCATATGAAATCTAGATATGCTTGCATTATGGAAGATAAGGATCAGATTTTATATGGACTCCATTGATGAAAATATCTTTAAATCTATTTTGTCAGGTCCAGCTCCACCATCACAATGGACTGATGCCCAGAAAAAGATGAAGATTGCTGATGCACAAGCAATGAACATTCTGGCTCAATCAATATTTGATGACATTTTTGAAGAACTTGCTGAATGTTCTTCTGCAAAAGAGATGTGGGACTCCCTTACAGCTTTAGCTGCTGGATCAGCTAAAGAAAGAATAATTGAAGCTGAATCCTGGAGCGATGAAGAAGAAGCAAGAGCAAAAGAATTTTGCGTAATGGCAATAGATGCTTCTCGCAGCAGCTATACTGTAGAATTTGAAGAATCAGAGTATGAATCAGATGAAGTGGATCAGGTTATTTCTTCCCTTGACTCTTCTTCAGCTATATTTAACACTGATTTCAGATTATCACATAAAAATCATCGGAAAATCTTAGTTCAAAATATTTCGTCGAACGGAGATCGACGAAATCAATCCTATTCGTCGAACTCAGATCGACGAACTATGAACAAAGATTTTGCTTTGAACTATTCAGAAATCTGTGCTCGACGAAATAACTATCATTTGGCGAACAGAGATCGACGAAAATGGATCACAGAAAATAATTATTATCATTCTGTGAACAGAGCTCGACGAACTCAATATCATTCGTCGAACTCCGCTCGACGAAAGTACTTTAATTCGTCGAAATCAGAATTTCAGAACAGAAATTTCTATTCTTTTATTTCTGATTATTTTAAAATAGAACCAGGACACAAGGTTGTCTGGGTGCAGAACTCCTAACATCTCCATGCAAAAAAGATTTCAGTCCAGCAAATTTACAGGATATCAGTGGCTGTTGGATTTGGGCAAAGAAATGTAAATAGGGGGAGATGCCTATAAATGAAGCTGCAGAAATTCTAGCAGCAACAACAACAACAGATTATAATGCTGCAGATTTGGGCAAGGGTCAACAACAGCAATAGCAGATTTTCTTGATCCAGTTTTAGGGGGAGATTGTATTTAATTGCCTTGTATTTTACTTACATTTATGTAAATAGTGTCCTTACCCAAATAGGGGGAGATTGTTGGAACCCTAGTTCTTGATTTGGGTAAGAAACACTATTAGGAATATTAGATTGACCCACCATGTATAGTCATGGGTCATAGGACCTCTTTCCAGGATAGGTCATTCAGAAGACTCTCCAGCATTGCAGAAAAGAAGTCCAAGAAATGCAGTTAAGACAAAGGTAGAAAATCAGACCGATGATTGTCGAACGTAGCTTGACGAACGGCGATCTCCGGTCGACAAATTCTGAGCTGCTTCTCTGAACTCAGGTCGACGATCTCAAGTCTCAAGCAAGGCTGTGTCGACACCATCACAGCAATTGTGTCGACACTCAACAGTTCTCTCAGCTCGACGAACACAGAAACTGAGCTCGATGAAATGCAAGCTCCGGTCGACGAACGCATGCAAGATATTCAGCTCGACGAATCCAGCTGAGTTCGACGAATGTCGAACTCAGGTCGATGATTGATGCACTCGACGAAAGTTCAGGTCGACGATTTCTGAGCAATCAGTAACAGTTGGTAGAAGTAATTGAGGAATAATTACAGTCAATATTCTCAGTGAAAATAGCCGTTCAAACAGACAGTTTCAGAGGAATTAAGTGAGGATCAATTTCCAAAGCATCTTCACTCTCGGGAATGTTTCCTCCACCATCAAGTCTACAGAATTCAAATACAGGGAAGAAGATCGAACAGATACAATAATACACAGAAGAGAAAAAGACAAATACAGAAGGGCAATATCACTATAGTAACTTGAGCTCTAGACCAGAGTGATAACAGCCATCTGAAGAAGAAGAAGAACAATCCATCACTATCAAGAGTCTTCTTCTTCCTTCATTTCTACAGGACAACTTCAAGGACAACAAATACTTTATCAGTCAGCAGTTCCTGAAAGATACTCTGGTCCAGGCCTGAAGATTGAAGGCCTATCACCCTGAAGCAAAGCTTCCAGCATACCTGAACTAATCAATATCTCAGGGGGAGCCTTTGCTGACATAAATCCACTTGAATCTTCTCCTTGATTGTTGACAGAGAAGATAATATCACTCTCTCATCCCCTCCTGTATAAAGGGTTGTCATCTCCCTTCAAAAGTGATTCCTGGTTGCAAGTCTCCTTCCAAAAGACTTGAGTTGGTTTTTGGGGACCTGATCAAAACCCATTGGTGGCAGTCACCTGATCAAAAACCTGAGTGGATTTCTACCAGGGTGGTAGAAGAGTGGACTACCCAGATTTGGGGAACCACTATAAAATCCTTGTGTCTCTTCTGGTTGCTTGATCTTCTTCCTTTATTCTGTGTTGTGATTTTACTCTAATTAGTTTAGTTAAGATCTGTCACTTTAAAGGAGGATGAGAGAAGAGACCAGGAGGGTGGAAGAGAGGAGGCAGGAGAGGCCTCAAAGGTAAGAGGAGGGAGGCCGGCAGAGGCCCAGGCAAGAAGAGGGGAAGATAGGCAGTTTCAAAATCCAGAGAATTGCCCCCAGTGGAGGTTACCAGTGAGGCCGCATTTTCATGAGGAGAGAAGGAATGACAACCGGTAGGGCAATCGCTGAGTAGGAGGAAGAAGGGAGGCAATTGCCATCGCCCGTCAAGACAATAAGCGTCGTCAGAGGGAGCAACGGGCGATGCGTCTGGAGGCGGAGATTCCCCTCTACTGCGACATCTATCGAGTAGAGGGGCATGGGACATTGGCTTGCCTGGAGTTCAGGGAAGCAAGGAGGAGGTTGGAGACATGAGTAGCAGAGAGGGAGCAGTAGAGACAGGATGTCTCGGTCGGACAAGTAGAATTCCAAGCTCGGGTGAGGAGGAGGAATGAGGATCATGTCGACCTGGGAGGTCGCGGAGAGGTGACACATAGCTCAGGAGGTGGGCATGTCGAAGTAATAAACGGAGGAGCCAGGATCAGAGCTTCTTGCAAGGGAAGTCTCCATCAGATCTGCAAGAAGAACGTTGCCTCGACGTCACAGAACCCGGCGCCGTTGGAAGAGATCACATTCTCAGAGGAGGACATGCTGGGGAATGAGAACCCCTTCCACGACGCCCTAGTTATTCAAGCTGCCATCGAAGACATCACCATCGACCGAATCCTCGCAGATAACGGGAGCTCGGTGAACGTCATCTTCAAGAGAACTTTCGTAGGGTTTCATGTGGAAGCATCTCGGGACCAGGCTATGGATGGACCCCACTTTGGCTTCTCAGGAGATAAGAAAGAGGTGGAAGGGTCAGTGGAGCTTCTGGTTACTCTCGGCGGGACTTCGATTCGATGCCGCTTCGTCCTCGTCGATGCGCTGATTGGATACAACACCATCTTCAAGCGGCCCCTCATCAATAATTTCAAGGTCGTTCCGTCATCATACCATCAATGCTTGAAGTACTGCTAGGGAGATGTCCATATCAGTATCAGGGGAGATCCCAGGCCTCTATGGAGTGCTACCTGAATGCCTTCAGTACCATCAAATGGATGGGGGATGCGGAGAAGTTGGAGGAGCTACTGGAGAAGGAGAATGGTTTGTGTTCCACTGAGGAGGTAGAAGAGGTAGGAAGTGATCTCTCAAGGAGAAGAGCTTGGTCCGCTGAAGGTTGGAGGATCCCTGCCGCTAGAGGGAAAGATAGAGATGGCCGCTTACTTGCAGGAGAACGTCGACATTTTGGCTTGGAGCGCCGCTAAGATGCCAGGGATTGACGTCGATGTTGTCTGCCATCGCCTCAACCTGGATCCCGCGGTGGCTCCCTTTCGTCAAAAGAAGAGGAAGAGCGTTGCCATGCTGGCTGGACCAATCAGTGAGGAAGTGGAGAAGCTGCTGAGGGCAGGTTTTGTTTCGGAGATCCAGTATCTTGGTTGGGTCTCCAATGTTGTAATGGTGAAGAAGCCCGGAGGGGACTGACGTCTTTGTATTGATTTTTCTATGCTGAATAAAGCTTGCCCAAAGGATTGCTACCCCTTGCCTCAAATCGACGCACTAGTTGATTCTGTCGTTGGGTTTCCTGTGATGAGTTTTCTTGATGATTTTTCAGGGTATCACCTGATCCGGATGCATCCCCCCGACTATCGCGACCTCTCCTTCATAACCAATGATGGTTGATATAGCTACAAAATGATGCCCTTCAGGCTTAATAACGCAGGGGCAACTTACCAGAGAATGATGGATCAAATCTTCAAGGAGCAGAAGCATTGCGGAATTTGGAAGTTTATGTTGACGATCTCCTTATCAAGAGCAAAAGCGTTGCAGAGCACATAGCAAATCTGGTGGAGACCTTCGCCAACCTGAGGAAGTACAAGATGCGACACAACCCGGCCAAGTGCATCTTCGTTGCAGGAAGAGAGAAGTTCTTAGGTCACCTTCTCACTCCCAGGGGGGTGGAACCTAATCCGGACAAAGTGAATGACATTCGGGAGATGGCATCCCCGAGAGATCCCAAGGAAGTCCAAAGGTTGACAGGAAGGCTGGCAGGCCTTAGACATTTCCTATCTAAGGCGGGAGAAAAGTGTTCTCCGTTCTTTAAAACTCTTCGGGGGAATCAGAAGTTTGACTGGACTGCAGAGTGTGAGGAGGCCTTCCAAAAGCTCAAGCAACAGCTAACCCAAGCTCCTCTCCTCCAAGTCCAACAGGGAGATGAAGACCTCTTACTCTATTTGGGATTAAGAGCAGAGGCGGTTAGATAGGTGTTGTTCCGAGAAGAAGGAAAGAAGTAGCTCCCCGTCTACTCTGTGAGTAGAGTGCTGCGATAGGCGAAAACGAGATATCCTATTATGGAGAAGTTGGTGTTTGCTCTGGTGGTTTCGGCTCGGAGGCTCCATCCTTATTTTCAGGCACATTCCATCAGGGTCGTCTCCAATCACCTGCTATGTAGTATCCTGGATGGAGTTGAGCATTCAGGCATGTTGGCAAAATGGGCGGTGGAGTTTGGTGAGTTCGACATTTCTTACTCTCCAAGAGTAGCGATCAAGGAGCAGGCAGTAGCAGATTTCCTGGCTGACTTCTCAACCGAGGTGGAAGGAGATGAAGGCTCTTCTAGCCCAGTCTCTTGGAATATGTTCGTGGACGGGGATTCAGGCAGGTATTTCGTGGGAGCCGGAGTCATGCTAGTAAGCCCCCAGGGAACTAGGATCGAGCAAGCAGTCGAGATCCTCTTCCCCGTTACAAATAATCAAGCAGAGTACGAAGCTATGGTCGATGGCTTGCGTCTCGCCAAGAAGTTAGTGATTCAGGATATCAGGGCCATCACCGACTCGATGGTAGTCGCGTCCCAGATTAGAGGCGAGTTTGAAGTGAATGATCCGGTCCTGCATAAGTATATAGTCAGGGTGAAAGATCTTATCTGAGGATTTCAATATTTCTTCATCGAGCATGTACCCCGAGAGGAGAATTCAAAGGCCGACTACCTCGCCAAGTACGGTCCCCGTGCTTGGGGGACCATGACCGAACTGTTCCGACCATCCATCGAAGGGGGGGGGGGATAATGGAGATTGAGCAGAGGGCATCCTAGAGGGATCCGTTCATTTATTTTTGGTAACAGGTCAGGTTCCTTCAAGCGAGGGGGATCAGAGGAAGTTCTGCTACAAAACTGCATATTACTTACTGCAGGAAGGAGAGCTCTATTGTAAGACTATTTCAGGCCCTCTGGCCTGGTATCTGTCGGAGGTAGAAGTCCATCGTGTTCTGGAGGAGATTCATTTAGGAGAGTGTGGCAGTCACTCGGGGACTCGTACTCTAGAATAGAGAATTCTATGGCATGGATACTTCTGGACCACCATTCGAAATGATACGGAAGCCTTCTCAAGGAAATGTCTGCAATGTCAGCTCTTCGCGCCTCTTCAACTACAACCAGCTTAACGCCTTCGCTCGATCACTGCTCCATGGCCCTTCGCCATCTGGGGAATGGACTTAATTGGCCCTTTCCCTCAGGCCAGTGGACAGAGAAAGTTCGTCCTCGTCATGATCGATTACTTCTCCAAACGGATCGAGGCGAAAGCTCTGGCCAAGACCACATCTCAGATTGTGAAGAATTTCATCTAGGGAGAGATTGCATGCAGATTCACGATTCCTCGCGCCATCATTACTGACAATGGTCCACAATTCGCGAGCTTGGAGTTAGAGGACTTCTACAAGCGGCTAGGGACGGATCTTTGATTCGCCTCTGTGCATCATCCTCACAGCAACGGACAAGTAGAGTCCACCAACAAGTTGATCGTCAACCTCCTCAAGAAGAAAGTCAACAACTTGAAGGGTAATTGGGCGGAGCAGCTCCCCTCAGTCCTTTGGGCTCTGAGAATGACTCCAAGCTCGGCTACGAGGGGAAACTCCCTTCAAGTTGTCCCATGGGTCTGAGGCACTCATCCCAGTGGAGTTTGAGGTTCGGAGCCCGAGAGTCATAACAGCAGGAGACGGTAGCAAAGAATGGTGCTTGGAGAATGAAGACGCTCAAAGGCTCTCGCTGGATTTTGTTGAAGAACTTCGTGACTTAGCCTCCATCCGCCAGGAGGAGATCAAGCGGCGCATGGCAAAGCACTTTGACAAAAATTTCTGCCTAAAACCTTTCCTCGCAGGGGATCTGGTCAGGAAAAAGGTGGACGCCGCAGGAAGGGGGGCAATAGTTGGCAAGCTACATCCGAATTGGGAAGCTCCATTCATCATCCAAGAATTCTTGGCTACTAGAGGCTACTACCTTCAAGATCAAGTCGGAGAGCAGCTGGGAGGTACTTGGAGCGGGGATGACCTGAAAAGGTTCTATCCCTAGCAGTAACATTGTGTTTTCCTTATAAATCTTGATTATATATATATATATACAAACAGTTGCAGCCCAATGGTTTCTTTGTGTTATTTTATCTTAAGATTTCTGAGGCTTTAGGGTTAAGCTCCGTGCTTGCTCTGAGAAACTGGCTGTCGGCCCATGTCTCCAAAATAACCCAGGGCGGATGATGGGACGATGCCTTCGGAAGCGCTCTTGTAAGACCGAGCCTCTGCACTAACGACCAAGATCAGCTCCCCGCTTGTATGCTGGCCTAGATACCCCCGATTGTATCTCTCCTTCGACTATAGGACCTATCAGGAACATGTCTGCATGCCAATCTCAAGAATTCGAGGAAGGGTCGACCTTACCAAGTCTTCATTTGGGCAACAACATTCCAATTATTATCAAAGGCACCATAACCATCTATGGGGCGAGAATAGGCCTATGGGAATATGTTAGTCGCGAGTGCATCCTGAGGTACCCTCGAGAGAACATTACCCCTCGCTCATATAGTTGCGCTCATAGCCAGGTGGCAGAGCTGAAAATAATCTCCATGGTTGGGTAGGGAAACGAGCCTTCGATCTGTTTCTCATATATATCCCATGGCGGACGATGGGATGATGCCTCAGGATGTAAGAGTCCTTGTAAGACTGAGCCCCTGCATTGACGACCGAGATCAGCTCCCCCTTTGCATGTAGGCCTACCTACCCCTGATTGTATCTATAACACCCCAAAATGAAACAGGCAAAGAGTTGGCCTGTCTGGGCGAGAAATCGTCGAGCGGAGCTCGACGAAATCGTGGAGCGGATTCGGGAAGGTGACATTCCCAAGACAACATTTGGAACACGCTACGGTCATTACGAGTTCACTGTAATATCGTTTGGGCTATGTAATGCACCATCAGTGTTCATGGATTTAATGCACCACACTTTTAGAGAGTACTTGGATTTATTTGTGGTCATCTTCATTGACGACATTTTGGTGTACTCTCAATCGGAAGAAGATCATGCGAACCATTTACGGATGGTGTTGCACACCTTGAGGAGAAATCAGCTCTATGCCAAGTTCTCCAAGTGTGAGTTCTGGCTATCGTCAGTGGCATTTCTTGGCCATGTGGTGAGTGGAGAGGGCATTGCGATGGATCCCTTAAAGATAAAAGCCGTACGGGAGTGGCTGGTGATCGATTAAAACTATAGCATATATTTTCATATTATTTCATTTTTTCACAGAATTATATTTAATGTTTCAATTTATTAAAAATATCTAGGGAAACCTATAGGAAACATGATGAATATCAAAGTTGTAGCCCTAGGAGTGTACGTTATTTTAAAATTAGTTTCGGCCAATTTGGGTGGATGGTGTGACTAGAGCACTCATTATGGTGTGGTCTATACCTAGGGTTAGATAGAAACTAAAATGAGTTCCCCCACTTCATCCCTTGTCCAAATGACCTGAAATTTGCGCAAAGAGTCACTCTAACTTATACCTAGTCCTGTCCAAAAATGGGAATTTTTGGAGATAATTTTTTATATAGTTTCATTAATAATTTTATAATCCTAGGGTAAATTAATTAGGACAACTAATTACCTCCAAACCCTCCCAAATTTTGGTGAGAGGTCCTTAGGGTCATCATGAGTTTCTGCATAAATTGTTACCTCATTTTAATTTGATTTGGTTTGGAAATGAGTAGACCCTAGTTTTGCCCTAAAATGGTATTTATGTCAAAAGTGCACTTTGTTGATTTGGGTAGCCAAATCACCTCAACAGAGGCTGAAACTTTGTCCACTGGTTTGTTATGACCATGGACACCCACCCATGGGAGATGGGGTGGATTAGGGTAGATTTGCCTAAGGACACAAGTTCAAACCCTAAGTTTGCACTTTGGGGGTTTGAGAAGGGCATGGGGTCAAAACCTTCGTATGCACTTGAAATTTGGTAGAGAGGACACTAGGGTAGATAATGTCCTCTGGTAAAAATCTTAGAGGATTTGGAGATGGTTAAACACCTCAAAACCCTAACCCTATTATAGGTCACAATCCTTAAAATTGAAGGATGGGTAATTAGAACTCTGTGAAAAGTTGTGAAACTTGGGTAGTGTAGTCATATTGTCATTATAAACCTGCGATAATTTTATTGGGAATTTTAGATCAATAATTTTAGTATCACCTTTGCAATACCAGTATTAACCCTAATTAATCATGTTTTTACTATGACTTTAATATCCATTAGATGATTATGAAATTGGGGAAGAGTGAGTTTTAGACCATTATGATCATACATGAATTTTATTGTAACTTGTAGATATAAATTTCCAGTACTTACTTCACAAGTATATAAATACATGAATATGATCAATAATAGATTTAGAGCTTCCTTTTATTAGAAATTTATGAAACTTGACCAGTAGTGGTACTAGGTCAATATGCTCATATCGAAATTTTATTGCAATTTTTAGATGAATAATTGTTGTAATTAGTTCATTAACATGTTAACTTGGATTATTATGAGAAAATCAAGTATAGAGTTCATTATTCACTGATAAATTGTGAAACTTCACCTGGAGTGTTTATATGTCTTTATATTCATCCTTGAATTTTCTCAGAATTTGTAGAAGTATATTGGCAGTACTTGTCTCTTTAATTTGGTTAATGTAGGTTATGTTCAAAAATAATATTTAGAGGTTTAAGTCTTACTGAAAATTTGGAGACCTTGAATTTACTGATAAATAGTTTTCTTGTATTTATCATAATTTTGTGGAACATTTTGCATGCCTGAAAATAGTACGTCATGTTCAAACTAAGGCAATTTGACCACTTTGGAAATTAAATAAGTTATCAAGTAAATTAGGGAAATTATAAACTTCTGGTTTTAGGCTAATCATGGCATGATAGACCTCCAATAAATATTATAGGGATTTTGGATCATAATTTGGATTACCTCTCATTGTATACATCATATAGCTTAGGATGGTCTGCGTTTAGTAAAAACTGCAGAAATCATAATATGGTGCAAAATGAACCTAGGGAGTTGGGATATTAGTGTATTGATCTGGTAAGTGAAAAGATAATATCAATGGGAGTCGTGATGAGGAGTGGGAGGTTTGACTAGTGTTAAGAGTTGCTTGGGGTCGACGAAACATCGTCTTCCCCGTAAAGAGAGAAAGAGTCAAAATGCACTAGGGTTAGATCTAGTACAACATTAAAGGTATTAGGAGTTGGGTAACAACCAATAATAGTAAATGCCTTGAGAAATGGAACGATGGACTTCAGCTACCATCATAGTTCCTAGTGCCCTCGAGAGCCCTTTAAAGGGAATACCTTTGGCATTCCTGGGCTAACCTAAACTGTAAGGAAAATCAATGTTTAAAAGAGCAATTAGTATAAGTAGGGATTGATGAGTATGATTATGATAGGCTTTTTAATATTATAATTATAATTATGTCTACTATTTCCTGCCCCTTTTTATGGTGATTTCACGATAATAGTAAAGAAATTGTCGTATCATAGATAGAAGAGCGCATTTAGAAGTCTTTGGCATTCCTTGTAATAAATTATTTAGTAATTCTTTCATTTTTCTATTGCAGGTAATGCTAACCTGTGGAACTAAAAGTCTTGGAGCAAACAGAGGAGTTCACGGAGTCTGATGTAGGGGTGACCGTGATTCGTGTCCGAATACGCTAACGGAAAATATTATCACAAGACATAAAACCAAAGGGAAGGGCTCCGACCAAAAATGAGCGAAAAGGGGTCGGGTTTGCTCCCAAATCTGAAAGAGAAAATTGCCTGACTCGATACAACGTCCTTAGGACCAACCTCTCCAACAAGCACACAACTCACCGCACCTACACAAGCATCTATTGTACCAACTTGAGTCGTTTCAACGCAGCAATAAGTTATTTTCGCAGCAGCGGAAAACTTCAATAGGCGGTCGAGTTCGAGTTGTGATTAACTCCCTTGTTAACACCAAAATGTGCCAATCTTGGAGGGCAAGTCAGGGCTAGGCCAAGTCTCGCTCTCACAACGGATCTACCCAATCCGGATTACAAGAGGTTCAATAACAACGAAATCGAAATCGGAATTTGCAAGCGACGTATTTAAAAATCACGGAAGAAACGGTTTGCAAAAACCTCCACAAAATCTAAAACAAGAATGTCTAAGAGGAAGAAGTTACCCAACCAAGAACAACAATCACACAAGATAAGGTGGGAGAATCACTCTCTCCACGGATCCACCGGCTTCACACCGAATGGTCTGCAACCTTCTTCCTTGGAGTCGCACCGAAAGGAAGCCACGCCGGAGTCGCACTGAACGGGGATGGAGGAGGCAAGGCTTGGCGTTACACCAAAGGGGGGGGGGCGGCTAATGGACTCTCTCCATGGTGGCCGAATTCTTCAAAGGGGGGTTTTTAGGTTTTCTTTTCATTCCATTACTCATCATAATAGCCTCCTTTAAATAGGAGTTACAAAAGAGATCCAACCGTCCATGATGGAGATGAAATCTCATCCATCCGGGCGGTTACAAACACATAATAGCCTCCTTTAAATAGGAGTTACAAAAGAGATCCAACCGTCCATGATGGAGATGAAATCTCATCCATACGGGCGGTTACATACACACCAAAATGTTTGCAGAAAATAATTAAAGATTACAAGTCACAAATGAATATAAAATTATTAACCAAGATTGGAATAATTTTATATTCGCACATAAAATAATAAAGCATGACAAATTAATTAAAATAGTCTTCAAGTGAGGGTAGCACGCCGCGGGCGGAGGTTGTAGCGGTGTCGTCCGTTAGCGTCATCACGGCTCCGAAGGTCTTTATGTTGTAGAGCCTCGGCAACTGGATCGTCATCAAGTAGTGGCGGAGGGGCAGCGGCATCAATCCTCCCCCACTCAAAATCACGTATCTCCGATGCGTGGTCCGAGAGATAGCGGCGCAAAAGCGCGGCATCCAAACGTTGAAGCTCTGTCGCAAGTACCCATGAATCATCTGAAGGGGGGCGGTCACGCCAACGGATGAGGAAGCGGTAGGTAGCACCATCAGGAGTGGTAAGTGGCTCAGCAGCAAGTATCATATCTGGAGTGAGAAATGTCTTGGGAAACCTGGGAAACATGTCAGCAGTAGGGAAAAAAGAAGGCAACGTACCATCCGATGTTATACCTGCGGGGACCGAAAGAGAGAGATCATCCGAACTACCACTCCCCAACCCAATAGAAATTTTAGTGGAGGGAGAAGACGACAAAGAATTCAACTCAGGTGGAGGAGAAACAAACGACGTCAAATCCGAGACATTAAAAATAGGGGAGATACCCCAATCAGCTGACAAATCCAAAACGAAAGCGTTGTCACCTAGTTTCTTTATAATTCGAAAAGGGCCGGCGCGCTTTGGTGCCAACTTTTTAACGGTGCCAGATGGCAAGCGGTCGGGAACTAACTGGACTAGGACCAAATCGCCGACGTTGAAGTGTGACACCCTCCTATGTAGATTAGCGTGCGACTGATAAGACTCGTATTGAGCAGTCAAGGTAGCTTGTATACGTGCATGTAGGTCATGAATATGTTGGGCGAAGGATTGTGCAAATTGACTTGTCTTGTATGTCGGGGGCAAAGGAACCAAGTCAAGAGGCACAGGGGCCTTGTACCCGTGAACTATCTCATTTGGAGACAGACCAGTGGACCGGTTTTTGGAATTATTATAGGCCAACTGGGCGTGGGGAAGACGAAGATCCCACGTACCTTTGTGATCGCTCACTAGGCATCTAAGGAGGCTTCCTAGGCTCCGATTGACTACCTCTGTTTGCCCATCGGTCTGAGGGTGATAGGCTGAGGAAAACAATAACTTGGTACCCATCAAGACCCAAAGTGTCTTCCAAAAATAGCTCGTATACTTAACATCTCTATCCGAGACTATTGTCTTCGGCACTCCCCGGTGACTAACTACTTCCTTAAAATATAATTTGGCAATGTGAGATGCGTCGTTGGTTCTAGCGCAAGGAATAAAATATGTCATTTTAGAGAATCTATCCACCACTACAAAAATAGAATCGTGACGGTGTAAGGTGGTGGGTAGGCCTAGAACAAAATCCATACTCACGTCTTCCCATGGCGTGGAAGGGATAGGCAGGGGCGTATATAATCCTACGTTGGTCTTGGCGCCCTTGGATACCTGACAGGTACGACAACTACTAACTACCCTTCCCACCATTGCCTTAAGTTTTGGCCAATAGAATTTCTCCTCAACTAACGTAATGGTATTATCCCTACCGAAATGACCACTCAACCCTCCACTATGCAATTCCCAGATGATATGAAGGCGTAGCGATGACTGCGGGATACATAACTTCCCATGTCTAAATAGGTAGCCATCCTTAATGATGAACGCAGATATAATCGTGGGGGAGCTATCTTGGGCAGACAAATAGGCATCATGAAAGTCTGGACATGTGGCATACTCGTCCTTGATTCGCTCGAATCCTACCACGTTAACCTCCATAGTGGTGAGTAACAGGGTCAGGCGACTAAGAGCATCCGCGACTCGATTGTCAGCTCCTTTAAGGTGTTTGAGGTTAAAAGTGTAACCCTGTAGGAAAGATACCCACTTAGCGTGTCGCGGGCTGATTTTATGTTGGCCATTGATGAACCGCAGTGCCTCGTGATCGGAGAGGATCACAAACTCCTTAGAGAGGAGATAGTGCCTCCAATGGTGCAGACATCTAATGACGGCATAAAACTCCCTATCGTAATTCGAGTAATTCTATTTGGCGCCCGCTAACTTCTCACTAAAATAACTCACAGGGTGCCCTTCCTGACTCAAGACACCTCCTATTCCTACGCCAGAAGCGTCACACGTAAGCTCAAAGACCTTATTGAAGTCAGGTAGATGTAGGACAGGTGCCTCAGTCATAAGTTCCTTAATGCGTTGGAAAGCAGTAGCGGCGGACCTTGTCCAGGTGAACTCACCTTTCTTCATGCAATCACTAATGGGGGCCATAATGCTACTAAAGTCTTTAATAAAACGGCGGTAAAAAGTAGCTAACCCATGGAAACTTCGCACCTCTCGTAATGTGGTCGGTTCGGGCCAATCCCTCATGACCTTAACCTTATTAGGGTCAACTCTAATGCCTTCCGAACCGACTATATAGCCTAAGAATTCCACTTCAGTGACATAGAATGTGCATTTCTTGAGATTAAGGTATAAGGTTTCCTTCCGCAGGGTGGAAAGAACCGATCTCATGTGGGAGACGTGCTCAGCAGTGGTGGTACTAAAGACTAAAATGTCATCAAAATAGACGACCACAAACTTCCCCATGTAAGGCTGAAAGACATGGGTCATCATCCGGGAGAAGGTACTGGGGGCGTTGGATAGCCCAAAGGGCATCACAAGCCACTCGTATAACCCATCCTTGGACTTAAATGCTGTCTTCCACTCGTCCCCCTCACGGATCCTGATCTGGTGATAGCCACTCCGCAAATCTAACTTTGAAAAAATGGTGGCGCCAGATAAGACATCTAGGAGGTCATCTAATCGTGGAATAGGAAATCTATATTTGATGGTAATCTTGTTGATGGCACGGCTATCAACACACATTCTCCACGTACCATCCTTCTTGGGGGCAAGAAGGGCCGGTACCGCACATGGACTCATACTAGTCCTAATGAACCCCTTTTTAATCAAATCCTCGATCTGGGTCTATAACTCCTTATGGGCGGCGGGGTGAAGCCTATAGTGGGGCTGGTTCGGTAAGGAGGAGCTGGGGATAAGGCCTATAGCATGCTGTATATTCCTAAGCGGTGGTAATACCGAAGGCAGCTCATCCGGGTACACGTCCTTATACTCATCCAACAATTCCCGTAACTCTCTAGGCAACTCATCCAATGCTCTCGTATCCCCTTTCGCACTCATAAGAACTAGAGCGTACATCATCCCGTCAAGAAAGGGATCCTTCACAAACTCTTTTCTTCCCACGAGACTCAACGTTTTCCTCTCGACTAGAACAGTGGTGTCCTTAGCCAAAGCTACTGGCTCTTTCGGGACGGTCGGTCTCAACGTAATGACCTTGCCATTGAATTTAAACGCATATGTGTTGGCCCTTCCAAAGTGTGTCACGTCACGGTCGTAAAGCCAAGGGCGGCCCAATAACACGTGACAAGCGTCCATTGGAAGGACATCGCACCACACCTCATCAGTATAGGATTTGATCGAGAGAGGTACAAGGCAACGCTTGGTGACCGGGACGGTAACTTTATTAATCCAGGCTACCTGATAGGGAGCCGGGTGGGGCTGCGTAGTCAAGGACATACGTGTAACGGCATTCTCAGAGATGACGTTTACACAACTGCCACTATCAATGATCAACTTGCACAACTTCTCGCCACTCTTAAAGATCAGGGAAAATATACTAGTCCTTTTCCAGTCATCTAATGGACGAGGGGTGGTCAAGATACAACACATCACCATAACGGGGTGTTCGTCCTCTAAATCGCTTGGGACCCCTTCTGGGTCACTCTCCTCAGCAGCCTCATAAACGAAATCAGCTAGGTCGGTAGTCGACTCTAGAAGGGCTATGGCTTTAGTCTTCGTTGGGCATTCAAAGGCATAGTGGCCTTGAATGCCGCAAGAGTAACAAGTAGTGTTAGCCTTGCTAACCTTCCCTATAGGGACATGCTCACTCGCAGGATTCTTGCCGTTCCTAGCAGTAATCACGATAGACTTTGACTCGGCAGACCGAAACTTCCCTTTATCCTGATATGTGGAGGAAGAGGCTCTAGCTGTGGACTTTCCCTTCGCATGGGAATACCGGGAGTGAGCCTTAGAGGCTAAGTGATTTTAGATGTCGAGGGCGGCATTAAATGTCGTGTTCAGATCCGTATGACCATATCGTAAGAGCTTCCGCTGAATATCGGGATGAAGCCCCTTACGAAATCTGGATAGGGTGACCTCGGGGATCTCCCTCAAATCACAACGCACCATACGGTCCTTCAGTTCTCCCATATACTCAGCTACCGAATTGGAGCCCTGCCGTAGAGTGGCAAGCTTGTCGAACATCTGTGTCCGATGGTATGCGGGAACGTACTGATCGGTCAACAAGTTCTTCATCACGGCCCATCCAATAAGTGGGACCCCGTTCCCGGTTCCTAGCCTACGCTCTTCATTCAGCCAATAAGTTTTGGCATGTCCCGTTAGCTTCATCCTGGCAACTTGGACCTTTTGATGGTCCGTAAGGGTGTGCCAATCGAAGTAGCACTCCATATCCACCACCCAAGTAAGGAAGATCTGGGGATCTCCCATGCCATCATAAGTGGGGGCGTCGATCTTAATGGCCCTAGTGATATCGTAAGCACGATCGTGGCGGTGTTCTCGAGGGGGAACTCGGGGAGAGTCCTCATCGGAATCTGACTCAGGAGTTTGTTGGCGCCGGTTGGGCTGCTCAACATTAATGGGTGGCGGGGGTGGCCTTGCTTGATTTTGCAGGATCTGTGCCAACATATTTCTAAGCTCCGTCATTTCGTTACGTAGCCCTGCTATGGCCTCGGTGTTGGGATCGCCATGCTCGTTCGCAGCCATCCTAGACGTAGACGGTGTCGCGTACTCAGATCCGTGCCTAGTGCGCATTCAGGTCTAGGAAATTTTGGAAAGGTGATTTTTCCTAGGGCTGTAGCTATACTGAAAATAAGATATTTTTATATTTTCCCGATGTGAGGAACACGTGGATCGTTAAAAAATTTGTTTTTTGAAATTTTGCTGAAAAATAAAGATTTCAGCCCGCTATTGGCAGACCACAGAAAATAATTTTTTTTTGATTTTTTTTTTTAGATCCGATCGGGCAACAAGAAACGTAGAGAGGATGTTTGCAACGTGGGAGTTGAAACAACCTCCCTCTGATACCAAATTGATGTAGGGGTGACCGTGATTCGTGCCCGAATACGCTAACGGAAAATATTATCACAAGACATAAAACCAAAGGGAAGGGCTCCGACCAAAAACGAGCGAAAAGGGGTCGGGTTTGCTCCCAAATCCGAAAGAGAAAATTGCCGGACTCGATACAACGTCCTTAGGACCTACCTCTCCAACAAGCACACAACTCACCGCACCTACACAAGCATCTATTGTACCAACTTGAGCCGTTTCAACGCAGCAATAATTTATTTTCGGAGTAGCGGAAAACTTCAATAGGCGGTCGAGTTCGAGTTGTGATTAACTCCCTTGTTAACACCAAAATGTGCCAATCTTGGAGGGCAAGTCAGGGCTAGGCCAAGTCTCGCTCTCGCAACGGATCTACCCAATCCGGATCACAAGAGGTTCAATAACAACGAAATCGAAATCGGAATTTGCAAGCGACGTATTTAAAAATCACGGAAGAAACGGTTTGCAAAAACCTCCACAAAATCTAAAACAAGAATCGCTAAGAGGAAGAAGTTACCCAACCAAGAACAACAATCACACAAGATAAGGTGGGAGAATCACTCTCTCCACGGATCCACCGGCTTCACACCGAATGGGCTGCAACCTTCTTCCTTGGAGTCGCACCGAAAGGAAGCCACGCCGGAGTCGCACCGAACGGGGATGGAGGAGGCAAGGCTTGGCGTCACACCAAAGGGGGGGGGGGGGGCGGCTAATGGACTCTCTCCATGGTGGCTGAATTCTTCAAAGGGGGGTTTTTAGGTTTTCTTTTCATTCCATTACTCATCATAATAGCATCCTTTAAATAGGAGTTACAAAAGAGATCCAACCGTCCATGATGGAGATGAAATCTCATCCATCCGGGCGGTTACAAACACATAATAGCCTCCTTTAAATAGGAGTTACAAAAGAGATCCAACCGTCCATGATGGAGATGAAATCTCATCCATACGGGCGGTTACATACACACCAAAATGTTTGCAGAAAATAATTAAAGATTACAAGTCACAAATGAATATAAAATTATTAACCAAGATTGGAATAATTTTATATTCGCACATAAAATAATAAAGCATGACAAATTAATTAAAATAGTCTTCAAGTGAGGGTAGCACGCCGCGGGCGGAGGTTGTAGCGGCGTCGTCCGTTAGCGTCATCACGGCTCCGAAGGTCTTTATGTTTTAGAGCCTCGGCAACTGGATCGTCATCAAGTAGTGGCGGAGGGGCAGTGGCATCAGAGTCAACATGGCTGATGATAGGACGAAAATTTGGAGCACACGGGTAGACACACGGCCGTGTGCCTACCCTTGTTTTATGCACTTGGAGCTGAAGAAATTGGGCGCAGGAGACAGAGACTCACACGGGTAGGGCACACGCCCGTGTGCCTACCCGTGTAATATTTGAACACGATTGCCGACCAACCCGTGTCTGAAGTACACGGCCGAACACACGGCCGTGTCCATACCCGTGTCATCTGACACGTCGCACTACCAGACACGCTTGCTCGTGGAGGAACCGCCTAGGAACCGTCCACACGGCCTGACACACGGCCGAGTTGGAACCCGTGTCTGACCTGTTTGCAAAGGGACTATATATTTCCTGTAGAAATATTTGTGAGGGACTTTTGGATCATTCTGGGATTGGAGAACTGCTGAAGGCCGAATTGGAGCATCCAAGAGAAGGAGGTTTGAAGGGTATTTGTTTATGTATTTTATTTATTCATTAATTCCTTTAAATCTCTCTTTTCTCTTGGTGATACATCTTCAATTATCTTTTAATTTTGCATGAACTTATATTTGAACATTCTAGTAATCATGTATAATTTTGTTTATGTTAAATTTTTGGAATTTTATTCGTGTTTAGGATTGCAAACAAAGAGTTTAATCTTCATTATGAATTGCTTCTTTGCTTTACATAATTTGCAAATTTCTAGATTGAGAAATTGGTTCTTTGTAATGATATTTGTATATTCATATTGTGATGTTAACTCTCTTTGTGAATCAAACCCTATGATCGAGAGATATGGTGTTTGGAAAATTAGAAGACGAGTAAAAGGATTCATGTTAATTTAGAGATAAAGTTCATGAATTTATGTATTATATAGGGTACTTTACTTAATGCGAACTTGAGTGTTGTAAATTGTTCGAGAGAAAATTTACTATCTTAGGTTTAGATTTGGAATTGCTCGAGAGAGAATTTGATGAACATTTAACCTTTACATTACAATGAATTTAATAGTCTTTTCATTTCATGATCAATTAGAATTGAACTAATAAATGAGTTCGTTCATGTAATCGCTTAAAAGCTTCATTCCTTTTATCATTTTTACTTCTCTAATGCTGATTTATCCAAATGGTCATAGTTAGGTTAGCTTAGGTTAAAAATCAATTTTACTTATAGATACGATAATAGAGTAAGGATGAGTAAGAATATTTGAAAGAACCCTGTGGAATACAACATGAGATGTAGATTTCTCCTATACTATGATTGATAGGTGCACTTTCCTGAATATTAATTCAATCTAGCTTATGCCAATCTACATAGTTATACTAGAATGTATAATGAAATTGCATTGAGTTATTACTTGTTAGCAAAGCAATCATCAAGTTTTTGGCGCCGTTGCCGGGGACCATTTTCAATATTTCGAAAGTATAAATTTTATTAATCTACCAGTTTTTGTTTAGTAATAAATAGTTGTAAATTAGTATTTGAATAATTATATCGCTTAATCTCTTTTTTTGTAGTCTGTTAGTCTACGACCAGGGGCAGAAATTCTGGGCTAGCACCATTTCATCCTGACCCAAAACGACTTATCCATAACACTAACCTAAGGTATGTGGGAATTAATACCACAGATATTTCAAATGGACTATCAGAAGAGGAGACAGTGAACCAAGGAGAGAATCATCCTGAAAACCTAGATACCATGGCCAACCAATATGAGAAAACCATGTCTGACTTTGCTAGACCTAATCTCCAAGGAATTGGGTCGAGCATCGTTAGACCACTGATAGCTACCAATAACTTTGAATTGAAGCCTAGTGTGATACAAATGGTTCAACAGTATGTCCAATATGATGGCTTGCAAGATGAGGATCCTAACACCCACTTGGCCGGATTCTTGGAGATATGTGACACATTTAAGATCAATGGTGTTTCCAACGACGCCATTCGATTGAGATTGTTTCCATTTTCTTTAAGGCATAAGGCGAAGCAGTGGTTAAACTCACTACCTAGAGGGTCGATCACTACTTGGGACATGATGGTTGAGAAGTTTCTGATGAAGTATTTCCCACCTGGTAAGACTGCGAAGTTGAGGAATGTCAGCTCAACATACATTCAATTGGAGTCTGAATCATTGTACGACGCATGGGAACGATTCAGGGAGTTGTTAAGGAGATGTCCCCACCATGCTCTACCTTCTTGGCTTCAGATTCAGACCTTCTATAATGGTCTAAATCTGGCCACTAAACAAGTGATTGATGCGGCTAGTGGATGCACTTTGAGCAACAAGACACCTGAAGCGGCTCAGCAGTTGATAGAGGACATGGCAATGAACAATTACCAATGGACTACCGTAAGACAAAAGCCTAGTAAGGCCACAAGAATTTATGAATTAGATGTCGTCACTGCCTTAGCTATTCAAGTGGAGAAGCTTCACCAAAAGATGGACAACCTTGCCTTAGCATCACCCTCCATGGCACCTCAACAATGGGACCCTTCATGCAGTGGAATGCCTGGTTGTGAACCTCAAGTTCAAGAGCATGTTGACTATATGGGCAACAATATTAGACCTCCTTTCAATCAAGCCAACAACCCATATAGTTCTACATATAATCCTGGATGGAGAAACCACCCCAATTTCTCTTGGGGAGGACAAGGAAATCAAGGGAAGCAACCCATATTTGGACAACAACCATAGCCGGAACCAAGGAAGCCTACATTGGTAGATGTGCTTACCAAGTTTATGCAAACTACCGATGTAGCCTTCCGGAATCAAGAGGGTTCAATTCGGAACTTGGAGAATCAGATTGGTCAGCTTGCAAGGATGGTTTCTGAAAGACAGCAAGGATCACTTCCGGGGAACATTAAGATAAATCCAAGTGAGCATGCAAAAACCGTTCAATTGAGGAGCGGAAAGGAGTTATAAGACCCAAGGCCTGCGAAGGAAGCACCTCAAATGGAGTCTAGCGGTGAAGGATCAAGCGAGATGAATATGCAATCGATGGAGTACCAACAAGCAATACCATACCCAGCAAAGCTTAACAAGGAGCGCATGGATGCGCAGTATGGTAAATTTTTATCTATGTTTAAGCAATTATATGTCAACTTACCTTTTTTTGAAATTATTCAAATGCCTAAATATGAAAAATTTCTTAAGGATTTGATTTCTAATAAAAAGAAAATAGAAGAATTATCATTAGTAACATTAAGTGAAGAATGTTCTGCTATTTTGCAAAATAAATTGCCACAAAAACTTAAGGATCCCGGTTCATTTTCAATTCCATGTTTAATCGGTGATTTACAAGTAAATTAGGCTTTAGCAGATCTAGGAGCTAGTATAAATTTAATGTCTTATAATCTATATCTGAAACTAGGCCTAGGAGAACTTAGCCCAACTAAAATGAGTATTCAATTAGCGGATCGATCGATTAAGTATCCTAGAGGAATAGTAGAGGATGTATTGGTTAAGGTAAATAAGTTTATATTTCCTGTTGATTTTGTTATTCTAGATATAGATGAAAATATCGAAGTTCCACTCATACTACTTCGTCCATTTCTAGCAACATCTAGAGCACTTATTGATGTTTTTGATGGTAAATTAGTCTTGCGAGTAGGGGAAGATGAAG
Source organism: Platanthera guangdongensis (assembly GCA_039583875.1). NCBI lineage: Eukaryota > Viridiplantae > Streptophyta > Magnoliopsida > Asparagales > Orchidaceae > Platanthera > Platanthera guangdongensis. The sequence goes on from CM077166.1 coordinate 126,833,281, forward strand.
TCACTTTTCAAATTGGCATTACTATGAAACAATCTTTAGATAACGATGATTATTGTTATTTTTCTCATGGTGTTGATGACTTTATAACTTCTATAAATTCTAATTTTTATGATAGAGATCCTTTAGAAATTTGTATTACTAATTATTTTCTAGAAGATGATAAAAATGAAAACATTGTTGAACATTTATTTTTTCTAGATAATTGTGTTGCCATGAATACAACAACTGAATATAGTTTAATTACTGAAGGAGGTCATGAAGCTCTTAAGAATAATACTAAGAATCCACCAATAGTAGAATTAAAAAAATTACCGGATCAGCTTGAGTACGCATTCTTAGGAACTAACTCTTCGTACCCAGTTATCATATCTTCAAATCTTTCCAATATTGAAAAAAAATAAATTAATAACTATATTGAAGAAATGTAAAGGTGCAATAGCGTGGCAAATATCTGATATAAAGGGTATTAATCCTAGTTTTTGCACTCATAAAATCCTTTTGGAAGAAAACTATAAGTCTTCTATTCAACCGCAATGTAGGCTAAATCCTAATATGAAAGAGGTGGTTAAGGCTGAGATTGTGAAGTTATTAGATGCTGGTATTATATGTCATATTTCGGATAGTTCATGGGTTAGTCCTGTCCAAGTAGTTCCTAAGAAGGGTGGCCTGACACTGGTAGCAAATGATAGAAATGAATTAATTCCAACGTGAACGGTAACAGGTTGGCGTGTCTGTATAGACTATAGGAAATTAAATGATGCCACTAGGAAAGACCATTTCCCTCTTCCTTTCATTGACCAGATATTAGAACGCTTATCAGGACATTCTTATTATTGTTTTCTAGATGGATTTTCTGGATACTTCCAAATTCCTATAGCACCAGAAGACCAAGAGAAAACAACATTTACTTGCCCATTTGGTACCTTTGCCTATAGATGTATGCCTTTCGGGTTATGTAATGCACCCGCCAAATTTCAGAGGTGCATGCTAGCCATCTTTAACGAGTATGTTGAAGATATCATGGAAGTGTTCATGAATGATTTTTCGGTTTTTGGCAACTCATTTGATATATGTTTGAATAACTTAGAGAAAGTTCTTAGGAGGTGTGAGGAGACGAACCTAGCGCTTAGTTGGGAGAAGTGCCATTTCATGGTACAAGAAGGGTTAGTACTTGGCCATAAGATCTCCAGCCAAGGAATTCAAGTCGATAGAGCAAAAATAGAGACCATAGAGAAATTACCACCACCAACCTTCGTTAATGGAGTGAGAAGTTTCTTAGAACACGCGGGATTTTACCGCCGGTTTATTAAAGACTTCTCTAAAATAGCTAAACCACTTACAAGGCTTTTAGAAAAAGACACGCCTTTTATTTTTGAACAAGAGTGTCTACATGCCTTTGAGTTCTTAAAAGAGAAATTAATTAATTCTCCCATTATGATCGCACCCAATTTTAGTCAACCATTTGAGATCATGTGTGACGCTAGTAGTTTTGCGGTAATGCTGTTTTAGGACAACGCCGAAACAAACATTTTCACCATATATATTATGCTAGCAAAACACTTAATAATGCACAGGAGAATTATACAACTACCGAAAAAGAACTCCTAGCAGTGGTATTCACCTTTGATAAATTTAGACCGTACTTAACATTGTCCAAAGTGGTATTTTACACGGATCACTCTGCCCTTAGATATTTGCTAACCAAAGCGGAAGCAAAGCCTCATTTAATCCGTTGGTTTCTTATTTTACAAGAATTTGATTTATATATTAGGGATAAAGGAGGAGCGGAAAACTTAGCGGCGGATCATCTTTCACGTTTAGAAAATCCACTACGATCAATGTTAGATGAATTCTAAATTTCTGATACATTTCCTGAGGAATCACTATTTGCCATATCTACAAATATACAACTTGATTATCCATGGTTTGCAGATTATGCAAACTATCATGTGGCTAAGGTCCTTCCAAAAGACTTTTCATATCAGCAGAAAAAGAAATTTTTCTCTGATTTGAAATATTACTTTTGGGAGGACCCCTTTCTTTTTTGGATATGTGCACATTCTGTTATACAAAGGTGTGTATCAGCGGAGGAAGGTTGAAAGATTTTGAAGCAGGGTCATTCAGGTCATGCAAGTGGTCACTATGGAGCAAATCGCTCTGCAAAAAAGGTTCTTGATTCCGATTTTTATTGGCCCCTTCTATTCAGGGATGCCCAAAGGTATGTGCTTTCATGTGATTCTTGTCAGAAAGCAGGTAAAATTTCTAAATTACATGAAATGCCGCAAAAATTTATCCTTGAGTGTGAAGTATTTGATGTGTGGGGTATAAATTTTATGGGACAATTTACAGTTTCTTTTGGAAATAAATATATTTTGGTAGTTGCAGATTATGTATCAAGGTGGGTTGAAGTGCAAGCTTTGCCTACTAATGATAGTAGGGTTGTAATCAGATTTTTGAAATCCTTATTCGCACGATTTGGCACACCACGTGCACTTATTAGCGATAGGGGTTCACACTTTTGTAATCTACAACTAGACAAAGTATTACAAAAATATGGAGTTACACATAGGATAGTCACTCCGTATCATCATCAAACTAGTGGGCAAGTTGAAGTTTCCAATAGAGAATTTAAGAGGATCCTAGAAAAATCTATAGAAGGGAATAGGAAGCAATGGTCTAGGAAACTTAACGATTGTTTGTGGGCATATAGGACCGCCTACAAAACACCTATAGGGACCACCCCTTTTAGATTGGTCTACGGTAAATCTTGTCATCTGCCTATAGAATTAGAACACAAGTCGTATTGGGCAATACGTTCTTTAAATTTTGACATTAGTTCTTTAGGGGAGAAACGAATGCTTCAACTTAACGAATTAGATGAGTGGAGAAGTATGGCCTATGAGAACTCCCAGATTTATAAGGAGAAAACCAAGCTATTTCATGACCATCACCTTCGCAAACCCAAGGTATTCCAAAAAGGTCACCAAGTCCTCCTTTATAATTCCAGATTACGTTTATTCCCAGGGAAGTTAAGGTCTAAGTGGTCCGGACCCTTTAAGGTTAAAGAAGTCTTTCCCTATGGTACCGTAGAGCTAACTCACCCTGAGAAGGGAGATTTTAAGGTTAATGGTCACCGACTTAAGCCTTATTATGGTGAACTTCCTAGAGACTTCACTCGTCTAGAGACCAGCCTCCGTCTAGATTAGTTTCATGTTAAACTATAATAAGTGTTTTTAAGTATTTCTATTTTAGTATAAATATAGTTAATTGTAACGAAAAATTTAATGAAAAAAAATTTCTGTAAAAATTTTTAGGAGAAATGAAAAATTGGAGGGGCACACGGGTCCACACATGCCCGTGTGGGTGGTCGTGTGCACGACACAGGCCCAGACCCAGCCGTGTGAATTAATTCCGAGAAAGGGTGATTTCTTCCCGAGAACAACACGGGTTTACACCCACCCGTGTGTCTAGCCGTGTCTTTTGCTTGACGATCCTCGAGACCGCTGTGTCTAGATATCCGACACGCCCGTGTCAAATGACACATGGCCGTGTCACCTACCAACCCGTGTCCCGTGAAATGTTAATATGCGTGCCAGCTCAGACACGGGTCAACCCACGACTGTGTCGTTGCCCGTGTCTACCTGACGTGTTGTCCCCTGCCAGTTTGACCACACGGACCGAGGCACCCCGTGTTCCACGAGGCCTCGGATTCCCTAACACGGGTGCACACACACGGCCGTGTGCGCACCCGTGTTCCACTCCTATACACGGATCGACGCACCCCTGTTCCACGAGGCTGCGGTTCCCCCTAACACGAGTTCACACACGGCCGTGTGCAAACCCGTGTTCAACTTCTATAAATTGGGGGCCGTGTGATTATTTTTTTCCTACTCATTCCTAATCCTCTCCCAGCACCAGTCCTCCCCGTGGCCTGAGCTCACGGGCGTCATCTTCTCCAATTTTCGCCCCCTCTACTTTCACATTCTTCACTGCTACATCATGTCTTTCAGAAGAAGTCAAGGCGGTCGCCGTCGCTGACCAGAGCTGCAAGTCTCAACGGAGAGGCGGGATGCCGCTGCTCCGCTAATATTCACCGACGCATCGCACACCGCCCGCTTCAACCGCTTGTAATCAAAAAAATTTCAAGATATTCGCATGATTGATTGGAGCGTGCTTGAAGAAATATATTTAGCTGGAGATGTCAGGGCATTAATATCTGTAACGGGTTGGGTGCAATTTTTCACCATAGAGGAGTTAGGAGTTAGGGAACTCACGTTAGAGTTTTTGTCCTTATTTTATTGCAACTTTCGGCCTAACTTCATTAATGCGCCACACGCGCCCGAGGTGATAATTTCGTTTCGAGTGGATGGCACATTCTATACACTCTCCATGCTCCAGTTCACCCAGTATTTAGGGGTGTATGAGGAGTCATTCCTCTTTAGTGCTGCCTACTCCGAGCTCCAGTTCGACCTCCCCAATCGCGATATGGCCGGCGGTATTTGGCGCCAGATTTCTTTTGACACTGACACCTACGAGGCCAAGTGATCTAAGGCCTCTAAGTTGGTTTTTCCCGCCCTCCATTACATTCACCATCTCCTTAGCCACACATTGAGCGGCCGGGGCGAAAGCTCCGGTGTTGTCAGTGGACAGGATCTGCTATACCCCTACAGCATGACTTCACGTTATCCTCTACACCTCGGTTACCTTATGGCACAGTTCATTATCCATCAGGCCGACACCCCCCGCGTAGGGTCTATTTGTGTAGCACCCTACATTACTCATCTGGTGAAGAATATGGGCATATTCTCAGCCCTCCCGCAGATGACAGTGGTCGCAAAGACCATGCCTATCACGAAGGCCAGTCTTCGCTCCCTCCGCCTCGTCACCGCCCGTCAGGGCCGAGGAGGCGTCATATATTCTATTGCATGATGTGGGCTGCATGTACAGGATGATAGTGATGACGAGGTGGATCCTGACCTCGATGTGCCATTGGTACCTCCGCCCCATTCCACTTACGCTCACGGAGAGTCTTCTACTGCACCCCCTCCACCTCATTCACGGTACTCGTGGGAGTTTCGACAGTTTTTCGACACCGAGCTATCACCGCGCCTACAGCATATTGCGGAGTCGCAGTAGCGAACCGAGGACCTCCTCATCCAGATCAGAGACCACCTAGGGATCGCTCCTGGCAAGCCGCCAGCTCCTGCCCCACCTTCCTTCCCTAACGATACGACCGACCACCCTGCATACTTCTGATGTGTATCTATGTAGTGTTATCTTTATGTATTATGTCTTATATTTTTTTATATATTAGTGTATTTAGTTCTGTCAGCTATTATATATCAGTGCATTTCATTACAGCTCCTGCTTCTTTACTGTGATCTTCCACCCTTTATGATAGCAAATTTTTTTTTATTATGTCTTCGTGAAATTACTATATATACGCTTTTTACATTGCACTGAGGACATTGCAAATTTTAAGTCTGGGGGTGAAATGGCTATTCACATGGTTACAAGTGATACTAATTTTGCTATCATAATACTCAAGTTTGTTATACCCCCCCTTCAAATTTTTGTTTGATCCTTGAAGCTCTCATTATTCATTCAGTTGGGATTATAACTATCTAATTTAACTTTGCACGCTGATTAAAATGAATTAATGTAGCCTCATTGAGCATTTAACTTTGTTGATTTCGTAATTAAGCATAGAAATTCATTAGCTTAATTTTCTCTATATAATTTACTTTTAAGATTACTCATCTATATTAGTAACTATCTAACACTCAATTTTAGAAAATATATTTATCTACAACAATGTGAGTCGATGAGCGTAACACTCTTTATAATTTGGTATAGGGAATCGAAATGAAATGAATTCTCTATTGATGTCTAGGACTTACCCTCTAACATTCCTCAAAACATTACATAGGTTAATTAGTAAGGGCGGAAATGACTTAGGCCTCCTTTTGGATAGCTTGAGCCTTGTTAACCCAAAACCTTTAACATTATACCCTTGCACACCCAGTTTGGACCTAATCCCTATTCTTTTAACACTCTACTACTAAAATTCACCAAGGCCAAATCCTTACCTATTAGCACACCTATCATTTATGCCTTATTGGAATGATTTGTTCATTGTGATATGTGGCCTGAGTGCGTGTATACTTGCATCCACTTGGAATGATCCCTACTTTGAACCCTTTAAAAAAAGATAGTGATATGTGGCCTGAGTGCGTGTATACTTGCACCCACTTGGAATGATCCCTACTATGGTTCAATGGTTAAGAAAAAAATATATATATATATATATAAAATAGAGTGCCCTTCAAAATGTGGGAAATATACAAATTGCAAAGTCTGGGGGTGTTTAAATAAAATTTAAGTATATTAAGGTATCTTCCAACATAAGACTCAATCAAGATTTAGGTGTGAAAAAAAATTCATCGAATTTATCTTTGATTACCTCACCTTTAATCTTCTATCCTAAGCCAAAAAGGCTACACCATAATACAAGTCCTAAGGATCCAACCTTACTAATTCTAACTAGTGTTGTGATGAGGGTGTAAAAAGGGTAAGCTCATGATTATCAATATGGGTACTTATAAGTTTTGAAATACTAATACGTATGTTATTGAGATTGTTATTTTCTCCTCACATTTGTTTTAGATAGCTATACTTTTATTTCTAAAAATGAGTAGAGGATAGTTAAAAGATCTTTTAGAGGAATTTTAAGATAAATCTATATTTAGAAAAGTCTGTTAAATTATTTCCTAAATGATTACATCATCAAAGTTCTCCTTAAATTCATAGCAATCAGTGTGCGGAGGCAAAATTATTTATTAGTTACCCGAATTTTTGAATTAGTTTGCTTAGGGACAAGCAAACATCTAAGTCTGGGGGTATTTGATGAGTACGATTATGATAGGCTTTTTAATATCATAATTGTAATCATGTTTACTATTTCCTGCCCCTTTTGTGGTGATTTCACGATAATAGTAAAGAAATTGTCGTATCATAGATAGAAGAGCGCATTTAGAAGTCTTTGACATTCCTTGTAATAAACTATTTACTGATTCTTTCATTTTTCTATTGCAGGTAATGCTAACCTGTGGAACTAATAGTCTTGGAGCAAACAGAGTAGTTCACGGAGTCAACATGACTGATGACAGGATGAAAATATGGAGCACACGGGTAGACACACGGCCGTGTTCCTACCCGTGTCCTATGTACTTAGAGCTAAAGAAATTGGGTGCAGGAGATAGAGACTCACATGGGTAGGGCACACGCCCATATGCCTACCCGTGTCATATTTGAACACGATTGCCGACCAACCCGCGTCTAAAGTACACGGCCGAACACACGGCCGTGTCCATACCCGTGTCATCTGACACGACCCACTACCAGACACGCTTGCTCGTGGAGGAACTGCCTAGGAACCGTCCACACGGTCTGACACACGGCCGTGTTGGAACCCGTGTCCGACCTGTTTGCAAAGGGACTTTATATTTCCTGTAGAAAAATTTGTGAGGGACTTTTTGATCATTCTGGGATTGGAGAACTGCTGAAGGCCGAATTGGAGCATCCAAGAGAAGGAGGATTGAAGGGTATTTGTTTATGTATTTTATTTATTCATTAATTCCTTTCAATCTCTCTTTTCTCTTGGTGATTCATCTTCAATTATCTTTTAATTTTGCATGAACTTATATTTGAACATTCTAGTAATCATGTATCGTTTTGTTTATGTTAAATTTGTGGTATTTTATTCGTGTTTAGGATTGCAAACAAAGAGTTTAATCTTCATTATGAATTGCTTCTTTGCTTTACATAATTTGCAAATTGCTAGATTGAGAAATTGGTTCTTTGAAATGATATTTGTATATTCATATTGTGATGTTAACTCTCTTTGTGAATCAAACCCTATGATCGAGAGATATGCTGTTTGGAAAATTAGAACACGAGTAAAAGGATTCATGTTAATTTAGAGATAAAATTCATGAATTTATGTATTATATAGGGTACTTTACTTAATGCGAACTTGAGTGTTGTAAATTGTTCGAGAGAAAATTTACTATCTTAGGTTTAGATTTGGAATTGCTCGAGAGACAATTTGATGAACATTTAACCTTTACATTACAACGAATTTAATAGTCTTTTCATTTCATGATCACTTAGAATTGAACTAATAAATGAGTTCGTTCATGTAATCGCTTAAAAGCTTCATGCCTTTTATCATTTTTACTTCTCTAATGCTGATTTATCCAAATGGTCATAGTTAGGTTAGCTTAGGTTAAAAATCAATTTTACTTATAGGTGCGATAATAGAGTAAGGATGAGTAAGAATATTTGAAAGAACCCTGTGGAATACAACACGAGATGTAGATTTCTCCTATACTATGATTGAGAGGTGCACTTGCCTGAATATTAATTCAATATAACTTATGCCCATCTACATAGTTATACTAGAATGTAGAATGAAATCGCATTGAGTTATTACTTGCCTGAATATTAATTCAATCTATCTTATTCCCTTTACGGGGAATACCTTTGGCAGTCCTGGGCTAACCTAAATCGTAAGGAAAATCATTGTTTAAAAGTGCAATTAGTATAAGTAGGGATTCAAAATTCACACACCCTGGTAGCTCAGGAGGTTGTTTAGGTTAGTTTGATTAGCCATCTGGACGGTAGGTTCAGAAGGTAGATGTAACGAACGGGATAGTCCGAGGAGCCGGTGGCTCGGAAGGATTTGGATTCAAAAAATAAGGTGGTGGGTCTTCGGTATTGGATGGTCGTTCACACCAACGTCGATACATTGAATCAGCAGTGTGGGACACTTGGCCAGGGAAAGTCTGGTGGATATGGCCAACATAGTACGTGGAGACTCTAGCTTATGTCCTTCTAGAGGCGTACGTAAGGGCTAGGCCTGGTAGTGTAGATACCTGCCTAGGAGTGGGCGGCCCGACCCATTGTCTCTGTTTGCCACTACGGTTGTTCCTGGGAGTGAATCTAGCTTCCCAAATAGGGGGAACTAAAGGTCTATGCACATAGAGTCGTGTGCGTGAGTTACACTTGCATGAATCATGACATAGCATATCACTATACTCATACATGCATACAATTGACACCCTAACATATAAATTTGTATGAGACTTTTATATGATGGGAGCCTTGCAGAAGACCCCTTAACTTATAAGTTTTTATGGGCATTCATATAAGTTAAGGTTACTTACTTGTTACTTTGTCTTTCTTACATATGCTGCTTATTCTACTTGTTTACTTTACTGCTTACTATTGTAGAACTGCTAGTTTTTACCTTTCTTCCTTATCTGTTTATACAATATAAATAACTGCTAGATTAGTTCCACTGTCACTTGCTTTGCTTACTCTCTACCTTCATAGATTCCCTTTCCTCCTCCCCGCTCGGTGCCTAGGAGCCATGGGGGAGGTGTAGGGGATGATAGGACTTAGTCTTTATGACTAATGGTTTTCGGACCACAACATTATAGGGCCTCTGGATGGGAGACAGGGAGCAGCAGCAGGGGACACAGCACCAGCAGAGTACGGTGCTCATGGAGGTGGAATAGTCTAACACAGGAGCACTAGTTACTGGTTCCCTGAGTGATTAGTTACTTATAGCTTCTGCGAGAATTATAGTGAGGATCATATGTATCGGGCTTAAGCCTGTTTATATTTCATTTGTACTGTTCTATTGCAGTACTCTCTCTTTCCTATATTTATGGACTTGTTGTGGTTTCTCATTTTTATACGATGTTTGTGGACTCAATTATAATTCAGTTTATGATTACTCCTCTCTCTTTGATGATCGAAAAGGCCTGCAAAATCGGTGTTTTGTAGTGAAGGCCTTCTCGAGTGTCAGTACCACTGCAAAATGACGATTCTGGGCATAAGACTCCCGGGTTTGAAAAAGAAAAAAAATGGGGGTCTTACAAGTGGTATCAAAGCGAGGTTTTGATCTAAGAGAAGAAGTCCCAAAAACCCCGGGTCACCCCCGCTTGAGCTTAGTTTGAGGACAAACTAAGCAGCGGAAGCAGTGGTGTGCTCATAAGGGGAATGACATATAAAGTCCACCTTTTCATTAATTCCACTTTTTCATAAGCTAACAATTGGAATTATTCTTTGTAGCATGCGACAAACCCTGCCCCCAGTAGGGAGAACCTCCGGATGCGAAGATCTCATCTTATAATTCTCTAGTCGATGAGTTAGACTTAATCCACTAGGAGACATGACTAACCACGATGACTTATGGTATGCAGTAGCCTAAAATAGACCCTGGGTATGAACTTGGTTAAGATAAGGAGATACCTAAAGACAATAAAGGAGGAGTATAACACGAGAATGGCTACCTAAGCCATAAATTCAGGTGGCCCTACGGTCCCTATCAAGGATTACTCTAACCGGTATGACTGCTTCAAGGAGAATTGAGACCAATAATCCATTAGCAGAATGATAGAAGACATATAGTCTCAACCCTCGTACCAGTAACAAGATTACCTGGAGAAAACCACCAAGACAAATGTAACACCCCAAATCCCAGGATTGGGAAAAAGTTGGGTGACACAGCCTGAGACACGGGCATGTCCCAGGGCGGGTCTTGCTCGGGTGAGCAGCTGATGAGTGGTCGATAGAAATCCGTTTCTACGAAACATGAGGGAACACGCCCTCTGACACGGGCGTGTTAGAGGCCGTGTCCTCCTCTGGTCGATGAATTCAGTTCGATGAAGTTGAACTGCAGGCATGTATGCTGCTTTATATGGGCACACGGCCTGTGACACGGGCGTGTCACATGCCGTGTCCTTTGCTGGACGTGCCTAGGGAATTTGAGGCCTGGTGAACACGGGCAGGACACGATCGTGTCTTAGGGTTCATGACTTGTGACAAGGGCGTGTCACTGGTTGTGTCCCGATCGGGTTGAATTGGTTGTGTGTCGCCTGAAGTACACAGCCAAAGACACGGGCAAGTCTGAAGGCGTGTCAGGTGACACGGCCCGTGACATGGGCGTGTCACATGGCCGTGTACTAGTCTGGATGAGTCGGTTGTGTGCCGCTTAAGGCACACGTCCTATGATACGGGCGTGTCACAGGCCGTGTCATGAAAAAAATTAGCCTTTTGTGGCAAAATCGCGGCCGTCCATTCTCTCAGCTGCGATCTGATGGCTTAGGTCTCTCCCGCCTTCATTAAGGCCGAAAATGAGCTGGGAATACTCATTTGATTTTGGCCATCATATTTCTACAAAGCTAGAGAGAGGAAGGAGGAGGAGGATCAAGGGAGCCGGCCATCAGTGGAGCTGCGGCGTTCCGATTCACGATCCCTGGCAAGCATTGTGGAGGCAAAGCCACTATAGTGCTTTCCAGCTGGCTAAAAGTCCATGGCTTTGAATCGATCTTCAAGGGTAACGATCTTCCTTCTTAGCCATGTGAAGGCTTCCTTTTTGGCATGTGCATAGGATTCCCCCACCAGAGGGTGGCTAGTTACGGGAGTCCCTTGGGTTGATTCTTAAAATCCTCAATGATTTGGCATATAGATCCGGAAATGGAGTACGGAATAAGCATGTTGTGTGAAGCCCATCTGGACAGGTTGGTCAGGATTAGTGATGTTGCATATACGCACCGAAGAAGACTCCGTGATTAAACGTGTAGTTTTGGGAGTCGATGGGTTAGACCTGTGAAGGGTAGTAGCAGGAAGTACTGGAGTGTTAGTCCAGGAAAATACCCTTGTGATGCTTGTGATGCTGAATGGGTTGTCCCTGTGAAGGGTAGTAGTAGGAAGTACTGGATTGGAAGTCCAGGAAATACCCATGTAATGTTTGATGTACATGGGTTGTGCCTGTGAAGGGTAGTAGCAGGAAGTACTGGATTTGAGATCCAGGAAAATACCATAGATACTTGTGATGTTTACTGGGTTGTGCCTGTGAAGGGTAGTAGCAGGAAGTACTAGTACGGAAGTCCAGGAAAGATCCTCTGATGCTTGTGATACTTAATGGGTGGTGCATGTGAAGGATAGTAACAGGAAGTACTGGTGTGCCCAGGAAAACACCCGGGCTTAATGCCAAACAGGTAAGGTGAAAACGACCCGCATCTTTTCCTTAACCGCGAGTATGCTGTACTCTGTGATGGTAAGGCGACTTGAGCAACGAGGGGTGGTTGATCTGACCTGCGTTATGTCCATCTGACATGAGACCTGAATGTATGGTCTGTTGGAGCGCATAGCGAGAGTCTTAGGCCTGCGCGCCACGACACTATGGGGGGCTACAGGCCAATCCCGAGTCATTAAGACTAAAATCTTCGGCCACATGCCATGGAGTAAATGCTTAAGTTTTACCGTTGGGTTTCAGCCCAGATACGGTGGTGGGAGCCTGGTTCGCCGGTACACCAAGAATGTGCCCTGAGTGCACGGATCGTCGGGCCGCGTGGCTGACGGTTGTGATGGAATTTTTGTGTGTCAGTGCACAATATGTGATGAATATATATGCATATAAATTGCTATGCCTGTAGGGAAGGAACGCCACTATCCCGGGAAAGAGGAAGGGTCATTATAAATTGGTCAGCTGAATGCTTACCGTTGCCTTGTTTGCCACCGTTGGGTGGGTTGTCCTTGTACAGGTGCTAGAGAACCAAGCGAGACATTTAAAGGCTGAAGTCCCTGCTGTTGCTGCTACTGCCGCTAGCCCTCAAAGCCTATGTTGAAACTATTATGTTTTGTTCATGTGTGGTCGGCCTGCGCGCCGATGTTTGGAAGCCACTTTTATGAAGAACAACTGTAAGGCCATAAGGCCAACTGACTTTGTATTTGGTGAACATTCTTGTTTATATATGTCAATGTGGATATTTATATGGTGGACATTCATGTTTGGAGTTCATTTTCGTGTTATAAGCTTCCACTAGAATGCTATGAGTTAGGATGCACAACTCTGTTATCACTCTGTGATTTCGCCGCCTATTTTGTGGTATATGGTGTGGGGCCCCGGCCGGACCTTCTATTATATACAATGTGAACGGATGGAGTCGTTACATTTTTAGTATCAGCTATCTCGGTCTTTCCCTTTCGAATTCATGGTCGAATTCTTTTGTGCGGTGTCGAGCATGTGTACGTGCGAACCATGTTGACACTAATGAACTCTTGAATGTCCACGTAGAAATGCAAATACATGTGTTTGAGGAACCTGTGCATTCCTATTTTGTGGTTATTGCTTGTGTGAGGTCGCTAATGTGCGTGTCTTGTTCACCTCTGGGTGACTCGAAGTGGTGCTGAGCAGTCGGAGCCCTAGCGTTCTGAAGAGAGTACGACACCAACTGAGGTTCCTACACCTCCCCCTTCTACGGAAACTGTTCGATTAGTTGTTGAGGCCATGTTTGCGATGATTCAAGCATAGCCTACTGGGCATGAGCAAGGGCAGGCGCAGCCGACATTGAGGCCAGAACAGGTTGCGGCGATGGCCAAAACCTATTGCGGCTGTGGCTCCTCGAGTAGCTGAAAGGCAGTTGAATCAGTTCATGAGCTTCAATCCGCCTACGTTTGCGGGTGTGGGATCCCCTACGCAGGTAGAGGACTGGTTGTCGCATGTCAAGCGGATAATGAAGGCGATCAAGACAGAGGAAGATCAGAAGGTCACCTTAGCCACCTTCTTACTGGAAGGAGAGGCTCGTTTATGGTGGGACCAGATGGAACTAAACCACTTAACGGGTAGGTCGTTAACACAAGTGTCAATTGAGGAGTTCTCGCGACTCTTCCTGGCAAAGCACCTACCAGCGGCACAACGCATTGCCATGGAAAATGAGTTCCAAAAGGCTGACTCTAGGAGAAGGCAATATGAAAACTTACCTGTATGAGTTCACAAGATTGGGACGGTATGCGGGTTCAATCTTCGCCGACGAGCAGCGGAAAACCAATCGGTTCTATGAAGGCTTGCGGGACGAGTTGCGATTACTGCTTTCAAGTTCAGTGAACCAAGGATTCCAGGCATTGGTTGACATTGTGTGCTTGCTGGAGAAGGACATGAAAAGGGTGCAAGGGAAGCGGGCCTTGGCTGTAACAAAGCCAGAGTTCAAGGTGCCCCGACCTGAGAAATCATAATATAAGAAGAAATGGGGAAAGAGGTCCAAGTTGTTAGGACAAGCTCCTTCTACGGTTGCATATGGTGCAACGTTGGGGGCCACGTCAAGGCTAGATACTCGTACATGCTTTACTTGTGGATGAGTTGGGCATATAGCTCATGACTGTCGGGGTAGTCCGCCAAAGGGAGAAAAGAAGGCAGGGACGTCCTATGTTGAGAAGGGAAAGGCAGTGGTGGAGTCCTCTGCATCCCAGGCGCAGCCCCGAGTCTACAACCTTGGCATGTAGGAGGCCATTAAGTAGAGTGATGTCGTCACAGGTACGAGTTAAGTTATTGCATTGTTTTGCTTATTGCATGCTTTGTTTATTGTATGCTTTGTATGTGGCTTGTGTGTGATACAATTGCCACATGCTTTGTTATGATTCGGAACACGCTGGCGCGAGCACTGATTGATACGGGTGCTTCGCAGTCATTTCTATATAAGGACTTCGTAGTGCGAATTGGAGTACCTAGTCATGCAAAGATAGAGAGCGTCATAGTGGTGTTATCGAATGGTTGTTTGATGCTTGCGGATTGGGCTTGCAATGTGGCGGTTCAAATTGGAAGTCGGGAGTTTTATTTGACTGCATCTGTACTGTCGATATCGGATTTCGACGAGATCTTTGGTATGGACTGGCTCACGGAGAAGCATGCCTTGATTGATTGTAATGCCAAAGAGATCACATTGGGCCAAAATACCGAGCAGGTGACTAAGTTCGCAGGGATGCGAGGATTGAGCGGGACATTGATGTCTGCACTCCAAATTGTCAAGGCTGTTCGGAAGGGCGCGGAGTTATACTTCACGCTGATTCAGGATGTTGAGCCCAAGGCCAGTGTGAGTAATGTTCAGGTTGTCTCGGAGTTTACAGATGTGCGCCCTAAGGATCTTCCTGGGCTACCACCCCAGTAGTAGATCGACTTCACAATCGAGTTGGTGCCAGGTGCGAAACCTGTGGCCCGCTCGCCCTATGGCGTTGCGCCAAAGGAAATTGCTGAGTTGAAAATCCAATTGTAATAGTTGTTGGAGCAGGGATATATACGCCCAAGTATGTCACCTTGGAGCGCACCTATTCTGTTTGTGAAAAAGAAGAATGGTGGCTTGTGGTTATGTATTGACTACCCTGAACTGAATAAGCTGACCGAGAAGAGCAAGTATTTAATTCCACGGATAGACGAATTGTTCGATCAGCTGGTGGGATCAACCATCTACTCGAAATTGGATTTGATGTTTGTGTATTACCAGTTGAGGATACGGGAAGGAGATGTTCCTAAGACCGTATTTGGGACACGCTACGGTCATTATGAGTTCACGGTAATGTTGTTTGGGCTATACAATGCGACATCGATATTCATGGATCTGATGCATCGAACGTTCCGAGAGTACCTGGACTTGTTCGTGATTGTGTTCATTAACGATATCTTCATGTACTCGAAATCTGAAGCAGATCACGCAAATCACTTACGGTTGGTGTTGCATACTTTGCAAAGTCATAAGCTCTATGTCAAGTTCTCGAAGTGCGAGTTTGGGCTATCGTCGGTGTCTTTTCTTGGCCATGTGGTAAGTGGACAGGGCATCGCAGTGGATCCGTCAAAGATAAGAGCCATTCAGGAGTGGACGGTATTGTCTATAGTGGCCGAAGTTAGGAGCTTCCTTGGGCTGGCAGGCTATTACAGACAGTTTGTAGAAAACTTCTCACGGATCGCGTTGCCTCTGACCAAATTGACGCGAAAGGATCATAAGTTCATTTGGATGTCGGAGTGCGCACGAGCTTTTGAAGATCTAAAGAGTCGGTTGACCACGGCGCATGTCTTGACCTCGCCATATGGTACCGACGGATTCGAGATCTATTGTGATGCTTCAGGAAGCGGCTTAGGCTGCGTTCTTCTGCAGTCAGGGAAAGTGATTGCTTATGGCTCACGACAGTTGAATGTGCATGAGCGAAATTATCCCGCCCATGACTTAGAGTTGGTGGCGGTGATCTTTGCACTATAGTTATGGCGACATTATCTTTATGGCGTGAAAGTGGATATCTATATGGACCACAAGAGCCTAAAGTATTTGTTAGAGCAGAAGTACCTGGATATGCGACAACGATGGTGGCTGGAGTTCCTTGGAGACTACACCTTTGCGATTCATTATACTCCCGGGAAGGGAAATGTGGTCGCTGATGCCTTGAGTCGGAGGGATCCGACAAGGGAAAATTGGTTACAGAGGCACGACGAACGTCTAATCCAGGAGTTGGAAGCGTTAGAGATTTCTTGTGTTGACAAGAATTCCTCAGCCAATGCATGCCTGAACTAGACGGAGGTGCAATATGACCTTGCGGACAAATTTCGACGAGCAACAGAGCTGGATGAAAGTCTCCAACGCTATGCAAAGGAAGTGCCAGAGGGCAAATTCTCCTGGGATGACGGACTTTTGCGGAAAGAGGGCCTGTTGTGCGTCCCGAGAATGGGTAAGATGCGGGAAGAGTTGATGTACGAAGCTCACTTTACGAAGTACTCAATTCACCCTGGGAGCACAAAGATTTTCAGGGACATGAAAAAGCTGTTCTGGTGGCCAGGACTGAAGAATGATATCCCTCATTATGTAGCCAAACGCTAGACTTGTGCTTTGGTAAAGGCGGCATGCCAAAAGACTGGCGGTTTCTTGAAGTCGTTGCTGATTCCAGATGGAAGTTCGATGATATTTTAATGGATTTTGTGCACGGGTTGCCGAGATCTCAACGTGGGAATGATTCAATCTAGGTGATTGTGGACCGGCTGACAATAGTGGCACACTTCCTTCCGAACAAACGAGACGATTCAGCGGAAAGTTTGGCAAAGCTCTATGTGGAGCAGATCGTACGGCTACATGGTGTTCCTCGTAGCATCATGAGCGATTGGGATGTGCGCTTTACATCGAATGATTGGAGGCTAATACATCAACTGTTGGGCACGAAATTGACGTTCAGCATAGTCTTTCATCCCCAAACGGATGGCCAGACTGAGCGGACCAACAGGACAATGGAGAATATGCTCCAAAAGTGCGCCGTGGACTTTACTAAGAGATGGGAAGATCATTTCTATCTAGTGGAATTTGCCTACAACCATAGCTACCAAACAAGCATCAGAATGGCACCGTTTGAAGTTCTGTATGGTCGTAAGTGTCGTACGCCGTTAGCTTGGCCAAAAGATGGAGAATCCAAAGTATATAGGCATAAAGAAGTCGAGGAAGCTAACTCGACGATACGCACTATTCGGGAGCGGCTACTAATAGCCCAGGATCGACAAGCAAAATTCTACAATGCCAAACACCGGAATGTGGAGTTAGCGGTGGGTGATTGGGTATACTTGAAGATCAAACCCTTCAAAAGAGTGTCCAGGATTAGGTGACTGAAGAAGTTGAGTCCGAGGTATCTTGGTGCGTTTGAAGCAGTGGAGCGAATTGGGGAAGCTGCATATTGGCTAGCTCTTTCGGCAGACTTGGGTGGATTACATGATGTGTTTCACATCTCGGTTCTTCAGAAAGACGTCAAAGATCCAGCTCAAGTGATCAAGACTTATCGTGTGCCGGTGGAGTATGGGCTAACGACGAAGGTTAGGCCCATTCGGATCGTGGATCGCGCAGATAGACAGTTGCGGAACAAGACAATCGGGATGGTCAAAGTCTGGTGGGACAGTTAAGGCCATGGAGAGCTAATGTGGGAGTGAGAGCAGACCATGCGAGCTGAATTTCCCGAGCTCTTTGTGTAACTATTATGCACTGCGTGTCAAGTTGTATGAGACGTTTATGGAATAGAACATCTTGTGTTTGATTTCCTTCCTGTGTGCAAATTTCGGGGACGAAAGTTTTATAAGGAGGGGAGGGTTGTAACACCCCAAATCACAGGATTGGGAAAAAGTTGGGTGACACGGCCTGGGACACGGGCATGTCCCAGGGCCTGTCCTACTCGGCTGAGCAGCCGGCGAGTGGTAGATGAAAATCCATTTCTACGAAACATGTGGGAACACACCCTCTTATTGGATCCCTAGTAAGATTTGTGGTAGGTTCACTAAGTTAGGATCATATGACCCACAATGTATAGCCAGGGTCATGGTTGTGTCCTAGAGTCTAGGCCAAGTCCGTAGAGTCAACAACACATGGACTAGCTATCAACAAGACTGCCAGAGACTCAAGACTTAGAAGAATTCAAAGACTGTAAAATGAGTTTGACGTTCGTCGAACTCAGGTCGATGATTATCGTGCTCAGCTCGACGATTATCGTGCTCAGCTCGACGATCTCAGAGAAAATTCTCTGAGCTGAGCTCGACGAACTCTATTCTTTGGTCGACGAAAACTTGGACGCTACAACAACACTTCAAGTTCAAAAAACATCAAGATATTCTAAGTCATTAGAATCAGACTTTGGTCGACGAGCGTGGTGCTCAGGTCGACGAACTTTGGACAGTACACTTCAACACTTCAAAAAGGCTGTGTCGACATACAGAAGCATTATGTCGTCACACAGAATAACTGTCGACACCAATTGTGTCAACACCAGAAGTCAGCTGTGTCGACACACGGGACTTGTGTCGACATACTCAAGATCGACACCTGAAGCCAACTGTGTCGACACACAGGACTTGTGTCGATACACTCAAGACAGCTCGACGAACTTCATTCTCAGGTCCAGAATCATCTCCAGTCGACGAAGCTAGTTATCAGCTCGACGAACTTCAGACACAGAAAAGGCAAAGTTTCTGAAGCATACAGTTCTGTTATTCGAGCAACGATCTTGGAACTCAGCTCGACGAACAGAAGTTATCTGATCGACGAACACAGCAACTCAGCTCGACGAACTGTTGACTCAGCTCGATGATTTCTGTCATCTGTTCGAAGATTCTAGACATAGTATTTCTTTCCTCTGTTCTCATTCTATGGCAATAATTTCTGAATGATTAATGATAAAATATTCTCTGAATATTACCATTGGACGGTGCACTGATCACGGCTTTCATCAGAATTAATGTTTTCCATTTTTCCAAGGGACAGTTGGGGAAATAAATCAATGCAGTTTATTCTCTAGGCTGTCAGTATTGATTGCAGCAGAGAAATTCAAATTTCGAAAGACAAATTCCTTCAGAAAATATAAAAGAGATTTTTTCTCTTTTCCTGCAGACAAGAAAAGAACACAGACAAGAACACAGTATACACAGAGACACACAGACACATAGAGAATTACAGTCAGTCTGTCTTCAAGAGCCTCTCTGCTCCATCATTCTTTCATAGCTTTCTGATATAGAAAAGAGGTCCTAGGCAAGAGACAGATTAGCTATTGAAGAAGAAGAACAATCAATCTAAATCAAGAGTCTTCTTTCTTCATCACTCCAGGAAACTACAAAAGACGACAACAACTCAATCGGTCAAGAAGTTCCTGCAGATTTCTCTGATAAAGTCTTAAAGACTGAAGGCCTATCACCCTGCAGCAAAGCTCCAGATTTCCCTGAACTATTCTACATCTCAGGGGGAGCTACTTGCTAACATCATATCCACTTGTATTCTCTCTGATTGTTGATAGAGAAGACACCATCACCTCTCACCCCTCTCTGTATAAAAGGTTATCATCTCCCTTCAAAAGTGATTCTTGGTTACAAGTCACCTGACCAAAAGACTTGAGATTTGGTCCTTGAGCACCTGATCTAAAGCTCATTGGTGTCAGGCACCTGATCAAAAATCTGAGTGGATTCCTACCAGGGTGGTAGAAGAGTAGATGTACGCAGGTTGGGGAACCACTATAAATTTCTTGTGTCATCTGGTTGCCCTTTCTTTTGTTTCTTGCTGTGGCTGTGATTGTTAGTCAGTTATTATTGTGTTTTATCTTTAAATCTATTTCTTACAGTACTAGGACTTGTCTGCAATAGCCAGAAAATTTTATAATCTTTAAATACTTTATTCAACCCCCTCTAGAGTATTCCTGATCTAACAGCTCACTTTCAATTGGTATCAAAGTAGGTTCCTTTGGTTGTACAACCTAACCCTTGAACCAAAGATCCTTTGTTAGATCTAAATTTTATTTTTATTTCCATTTAGATTTATATACACAGCTATGGCACAGAACAAGGATTATGCAAGCACCAGACTTGCAGTTTGCAACCTAAACATGTTTGCCATCTGGAAGGCACGAATTAAATTATACATGACTTCTATTGATGAGGATATATACAACTCTATTTTGACAGGTCCCCCTCAAGCTTTAACTTCTGCAACATCTATAAGAACTACTGCAGTTCCACCACCTGAGTGGACTGAGGCCAAGAAGAAAGCAAAGATTGTTGATGCCAAGGAAATGAACATATTGGCTCAGACTATGTCAGATGACATCTTTCAGAAGGTGGTTGAGTGCACCTCTGCAAAAGCAATCGGGGATTCACTCAACCAAATGGTTGCTAGCTCAGCAGATGAGAGAAAAGATAGAAGATCAAACCTCATCACACAATATGAAAACTTCAAAAAGGATGAAGCAGAAACAGTTGAAGTGTTGTACAATAGGCTTAGCTCCTTCATCAGTGAGCTAAGGACTTTAGATAAAGAAATCACCTTGACTAAAGTAAATGACAAGATCCTTATGTGCTTCCCAAGCTCATGGGATTCAAGGATCTGGCCCATCAAGGAGGCCAAAAGCCTAAATGAGATATCCACTAAATCTCTATTAGGCAAACTAAAGTCCTATGAATAGATGATAAAATCCAGGGAGGCAGTTGAGCAAAGAACACCCCCTCCAGCAAGAAATGATCATAGCATTGCTTTCAAAGCTACTGATGAGATAGAGAATCCTTCAACAAATGAAGAACTCATGAGTCTCTTTGCCAAAAGATTCTATAAGATGGAAAGAAAGGATTTCAGGAGGAAGTCATCAAGACAGGATGACAAGCCTAGATATGATAAGACATCAACAAAAGAAGTTGTGTGTTTTGGATGCAAGAAGCCTGGGCACTTCATCTCGGAGTGTCCAGAGAATCAGAAGAAAGAAAAGAGAAGAGAAAAGGATACTAGGAGATAGCACAACAGTAGACCTTATTCCAGCAATTACAAGAAGAAGGAGAAAGGTTTTGTGGCTGAAACCTGGAGTGAGACTGAAGAAGAATCAACATCTTCCAGCTCCAGTGAAGATGAGGAAGAAGCAAGGGCCAAGGGGGTTTGCCTCATGGCAATTGATGCTTCCAGGAGCCATTCAAAAGAGGAGGAATCAAACAATGAAGAAGCTTCAGATTCTGAAGATGACAAGGTATTGTCTTCCTTTGATTATAATTTAGATTATTTTAAAGTTGAATTTAAAATAATGTGTATTGACCTAATTAACTCAGAAAAAGAGATTAAAACTTTAGGGAGAAACTAGGAAATTTAGAAAATATTAACTCTAAAAATAATAGGTTAAAGGATGAGTTATGTTTAGCTAATAAACAAATAACACTGCTAAAAACTGAGCTTTGTGAGGCTAAACAACATGAGGAAACTCTCGATGGAAGAAGCCTCAAGCTGATGGACATGACAAGCACTGTTAATGTCAGACTTAATGGCAAGCTAGGCTTGGGTGCTTCATCAAGTTTGCCCCCCATCCTCAGGAAAAATATTTTAACTACCCCCATCAAATTTATCTCTGCTAAAGGGAAAGAAACAGTAAATAATAAACAAACAACAGAAAATATTCCCAAATTAATAAGTCAGAAAACCAAAAATAAGAAAACTATTAAAAACAAGGTTCAGCAGAATTCATCGAACTTAGATCGACGAAATGCAGCAAGTTAGTCGAACCCCACTCGACGAACGCTGAACGCAAACTATAGTTATAATTATTCATCTAACTGCGACCGACGAACTCTGTATGGTTCGTCGAGCAGAGGTCGACTAAAGTGTGGCACAGAAAATGAATACATTCATTCTCTGGGCAGAGATCGATGATCTCAACCCAATTCGTCGAACTCTGGTCAACGAACTCACAGAAATTTGTCGAACCTAGAAAGATTTAACCAAAACTTTAATTATAACAGAAACTTAAATAATTCCAGGAAAGCCTTTAATCCACTAGCTGATTGGGTCATACCACCTAGGAGATATCACCCTCTAGGATATAAATCCCAACCAGAATATTCTGTTATTTCCAGCTTTTCATACCAGGAAAACAAAGGACCCAAGGTAACCTGGGTCAAGAACATTTAACTGTTTTTCATTACAGGTGAAGAGCTGTCCAAGTGTGAATCAGACCCGGTACTTGGACAGTGGTTGCTACAAACATATGACAGGCAGTAAGGACATTATATCCAACTACAAGTCCAAGCTGGGGCCAAAAGTCACTTTGGTGACTCCAAATGTGGCCAGTCAGAAGGTTTTGGAGAAGTGAAGATTGGAGCTGTCACATTCAAGAAAGTGACATATGTCAGAGGTCTGAAGCATAACCTCATCTCCATAAGTCAATTATGTTATGAAGGTTATCAGGTACATTTTAGTTCATCTTCATGTATTATCTCTAATAAAGAAAACAAACAATTTTAATTGGGAATAGACAAGGCAATATATATTTAGTTGATTTTTTATCTGCCAATTCTGATATCTGTTTACTTAATATAACTAGTAATCAGAATGAGTTATGACATAAAAGGCTAGGTCATGTAAACCTGAAAAACATTGCTAGGTTATCAAAAGACAACCTTGTTAGAGGTCTACCTTCTGCTCCCTACAAGAAGGAAGGTCTCTGCAGGGCTTGTCAACTAGGCAAGCAAACTTAATCTAGTTTTAAATCTGTAAATAAAAGTGATTCACCTAGGATTTTGTATTTGCTACATATGGATCTCTTTGGACCCATTACTGTATAAAGCCTAGGAGGGAAATCCTACACCTTGGTTATTGTGGATGACTTCTCCATGTCACTTGGATATCCTTTCTGAGATCTAAGTCAGATACCTTCAAAGTTCTTACAGATTTTCTCAGGAGCATACAGATTGAGTTCTCTACTCATGTTGCATTGATCAGAAGTGATCATGGCATAGAGTTTGAGTCTCTTCTTATGCATGAGTTCTGTGAGATGGAAGGTATCAGACATTGTTTCTCAGCTCCTAAAACTCCCCAACAAAATGAGGTAGATGAAAGGAAAAATAGGACACTCATTGAAGCTGCAGGTACATTGCTTGCAGATGCTTACATGCCACCAACCTTTTGGGCAGAGGCTGTAAACACTGCAAATTATGTCCTGAATAAAAGCATGATACATAAACTGAAGAATAAGACTCTCTATGAATTACTTAAAGGGAATAAACCTAAAATCAACTATTTTAAAGTATTTGGATGTATATGTTATATTCACAACAATAACAAAAGATACATTACAAAGTTTGAGGCTAAGGCTGAAGAGGGAATTTTTCTAGGATATTCCGAAGTAAGCAAAGCCTATAGGGTTTTTAATAAATCATCATTAAAAATTGAAGAGTCCATTCATGTTTCTTTTGATGAAACTAACATGTCTTGCAAGGAGAAAGAGATTTCTACCAATAGCCCTTTGCAGGTACCTCACTTGTGTGAGAGATTGGATGAACTAAACCTTACCCAAAAGGTTCCAACACATCCTTCTCCACAAGTTAATGAAGAGAGTGAAGATGAAAGCATTGAAGGAATTGAACTTCCTCCAATAGCAAACACAATTCCACAAGAGGAATTAATCCAAGATGTTGTTGCACAACCAACTCCATCCACTGATTTAGTCACACTTAGGGATCACCTCAGATCTCAAGTGATTGGAGACATATCAGTAGGTGTACAAATAAGGCATCAACTCAACCAAGATTTGATGCATGCATGTTTTCTCTCTCAGGTTGAACCTCTATCCATCCATGATGCAGAGCAAGATCCCCACTGGATCATTGCAATATAGGAGGAATTAAATCAATTTGAGAGATGTAGAGTTTGAGATTTGGTTCCAAGACCCCAAGACTATCTAGTCATTGGAAACAAATGGGTATACAGAAATAAACTGGATGCCCAAGGAGTGATTTTGAGGAACAAGGCTATGTTTGTTGCTCAAGGATATAGATAAGAAGAAGGAATAAATTATGACCAGGCCTTTGCACATGTCACAAGTTTGGAGGCAATCAGGATATTCCTTGCTTATGCAGCATATAAGAGATTCAAAGTATATCAGATGGATGTGAAGAGTGCATTCCTCAATGGAGTGCTTAAAGAAGAGATTTATGTTGAACAACCTCCAGGTTTTGTCTCTCCAACTCACCCTTATCATGTTTTCAAATTGTATAAAGCTCTTTATGGTCTCAAGCAAGCTCCAAGAGCTTGGTATGAGACCCTAGCTAGCTTTTTGATAGAGCATAAATTCATTAGAGGCATTGTAGATATAACACTTTTCACTAGACATCATAAGGATCAAATATTGTTAGTACAAATATATTTGGATGACATTATATTTGGGTCTACTGATTCCAAATTATGCAAGATGTTCTCTGACCTCATGCATTCAAAATTTGAAATGAGTAGCATGGGTGAGCTTTCCTACTTCCTTGGTCTCCAAGTGAAGTAGTTGTCTGATGGCATCTTAATATCTCAAGCTAAGTATGTTAAAGAGCTTATAAAGAAGTTTGGGATGGCTGATGCTTCAGCAAATAAAACACCTATGGATACTAATACTGTGATTGACTCTGATGCACATGGGAAACCTGTGGATTAGAAATTATATAGGGGCATTGTTGGGTCCCTACTATATCTTACAGTAAGCAGGCCTGATATTATGTTTGCCATATGCATTTATGCTAGGTTTCAAGTGAACCCAAAAGAATCTCATCTAATTTTCTTAAAAAGGATTTTGAGATATATAAAGAGTTGTCCTAGTCTAGTCCTATGGTATCCAGCTGAGTCAGAGTTTGATTTAACTGGATTTTCATATGCTGACTTTGCTGGATGCAGGGTTGATAGGAAAACACCTCAGGGACTTGTAAGAAACGGTCATCTGTGTCTACCTTAACTGCTGAGGCTGAGTATATTGCAGATGGCAGCTGTTGTTCCCAGATGCTGTGGATTCAAAATCAATTACTAGACTATGGTCTCAACTTAAATAATTCAACTCCCTTTTGTGATAACACAAGTGCTATAGCAATAACACAAAATCTAGTCCATCACAGTAGGACTAAGCAAATAGACATTAGGCATCATTTTATTAGAGAGTGTGTAGACAAAAACAAAATTAATCTTGTCTATATCTACACTGATTTAAAAAGAGCTGATATATTCACCAAATCTCTGGATGAGAGAAATCATCTATTCTTTATAAATCATCTTGGTATGATTAATGGAGATATTCATCGAATGGAGGTCGATGAACTCTCTGTGAGTGAAGTTGTGTTCGTCGAACGGAGATCGGCGAATCCACTTCAAGAAAACTTTCGTCGAACAGAGCTCGACGAAATGTCTTCAACTTTTCCAGCTGAGCTCAACGAATTATTTCACTATCAATTATTTCGTCGATCTCGGGTCAAAGAACTTCTTATTTTTCGTGGAATGGAGTTTGTCGATTCATATTCCAGAAAATCTTATAACTAGGTTTTCTTCGACCTCTGTCCTGCGCTTTCTGTTCCCTTTGCACTTGATCGTCGTTTCTCTCTTTTGCAGGTGATTTCATGGCGATTCCAGTATGAGCCCTAGCCGTAATGAAGTTTGACACTGGATTTGACATCGACTTCGATTCTTTTCAACAATCAAATACTATTTTTCTACATATTCTGGAACTTCTGGAAGAACAACAATTGAAAAATCTGATGACTGATAGAATCAAACTGTCTACAACTGAAATTAGAGAATTAGTTTACACGTCATCTACATAAGAGGAGAACACCATGACAGGAACAATTGCGGGTAATTCTATGTCATTATCTCCCGCCGTACTAATTGAAATTTTTGGATTGGTTAATGGAGAAGAACAATTAGACATTGATTCTGAATAATATGATATTATGTTGAGTCTGATGGGTTATGCTGGAGATAACCCAAATAAGTTATTAAAGAAACACTTATCTGCCGAATACAAATTTCTGGCAGATATTGTGGGAAAAGTCTTACTGGGCAAGCACACTGCCCATGACTACATCACCAGACATCAATTCCTGGTCATGTGTGCAGTGGTCAATAAGAAGAAAGTGGATTCGGCACAGATCATTTTTTTATCTTATTAAGAAAAAGTATAATAAGAAAGAAGTTTGCTTTGGAAGGATCCTGGGGATCTTCCTGAAGGAGAAGGCTGCTGAATCCCTGGTCTCACAGACCATATTCATTAATGCTAGAAAGAGTCTCACATGCACCTTATTTGGCAGGTGGGAGAGGACCATAACTAAGCCATCCAAGGCTTCAACCTCTTCCACCCCAGCTTCTGAAAGCACCAGTGCTGTAAGAGCCACTCCCCACCCTACTGAAGAGATCATCCCCACACCTCCATCTCTTCCAACAACTCAACAACACTCACCCTCCACAGTTCATACTCCCTCTCCTCAACAACCACAACAACTCCAACAACAACTTCCACCATATCAACAACCAACACCCTCTGTTCATATTTCTACTACTGTTACAACTTCTACCACCTCTCCACCCCTAGATCTTAGCAACATCCCCTCTTCTCCTCTTCAGGAATACCATCAACCCACTCCACCTCATTCACCCCAATCCCCCACAGATTTACCAGCTCCAACACCACCATCATCTCCTCTTCCACCCCACTTATCCTCCATACCATCCTTCAAACTCCTGACATCTCCTCCCAATTCCCCTCCTCCTCTCAATCAATCCACTCAGGATGTCCTCATGATAGATGTCCCTCCTCCACCATCTCCAACATCTACCATCCCTCAAAATGTCTCCACCCAACATTCTACTGAACCATCTGCTACTCCACCTCTGCATCCCTCCACCATTACCTCTGTAATTACTCTCACACTCCTCTACTCAAATCTCTTATAGCAGAGGCCATTACACCTCTTGCTACATCTATATCCAACCTTTCTGCTCAACTCTCTTCCTTCACTGCTGCCCCCTCTTCATTCAGGGGCCTGGATCCAGTTCACACTGAAACCAGGCAGTGGGAGATGCTTAATGAAGAAGCTGAAGCAGCTCCTACAGTAGATCCAGTCTCAGTTTCTCCAGCTCCAGCAACAGCAGATATAGAGGCAGTAATAGTAGATACATTATTTATACCAGATGATACAGATTTAATTGATTTGATTCATTTCATTGAGACTAACATGGACTATGATGATTCAGTTACTGAAGAAACAGTTACTGAAGAAATTCTTTCTGTTGGTGATTTCATGTTAAATCCCACAGTAGACTTAGTTCAATTGTTGAAAGTATTTGATACTGCATTTTTGAAAGTTATTCCAGTAGTATATACTAAGCCATCCTTGGCTATTGTTCCATATACTTCCCCAATCTATCCAAATATTGCCAAGCAACTCAGGGATACTTTTACTGTTTCAAAGCCAGTAGTCATGCCATCTCCAGAAGAAGTCATCACTGCTCCAACTTTTGTAATGGATGACACTCCCATGACAGCTCTGGATGACTTGATCCTGGCTGATATTGAAGAAGAAGAAAAGGCAGCTATTGAAAGCACTGTCAGAATCAGTTCTCCAGCTTCTCCTGTGGCTTCTCCTCCAGCTCCTATTGAAGTTCCTGCTCAAGCTCTATCTCTACCTCCAGCTCCTGAAAATCATATCATTTATGCTGAGGCTCTGAAAGCTCTGAATGACTTATATGATAACCCTCAGGGATCTGATAATGATGATGATGAGGATGAGGATGAGGATGATGATTCTGATGATGAACCCAAGAGGAAGCAAGTATCCAAGAAAAGAAAACCCACTCCTCCTCCTACTCCAAAGCCAAATCCAAACAATGACACTCTCTATTATATTCTCCATAATATAACTCCATACAAAGGGATGCCATCTTGGATGTGGTTATCCAAAAATCAGCAGAAGGAGAGGAAGAAAAGCAGAAGGTACTCTTCTCCTCCATTTCAAAGATTCAGAAAAGATCCACCTCCTCCACCTCCTCCAGCTGTTGGTGCTTCAAGCACATCTTCTTAAAGATCTGCCCCACTTCAAACATATCAAAGACACTAAGGGAGATCATATGTAAGCAGTCAGCACAGGAAGTATTCTTCAGGAAAGCAGCATCAACAGCAGCAGTAACATCAACAACAACAACAACAATTCACTGAACATCAACCAACTGAAAGCTCTAAAAGTCCATCCTCTCCTTCTGTTCCTTTTGAAGATCCAGAGACAGCTACTACTGCTAGAATGGTCAGGTTCCATGAACCAGTAGGCCTTTCTATGATTAACAAAGCCAAAGCTGAAGGAAAGGATCCTTCTAAATATTCAACAATGTCAAAGTACATGAAAGAAGAGCTCAACAGGTTTGATAAAGCAAATAAGTTTTTCAATGTTGATGACTACATGAAGTTGCACCCAGAAGCAGTTGTCCCCAGAGCTACATTTTTGAAGGTTATAGGGGATGCTGATATGACCATGACAAAAGTGCAAGCTTCAGATCCCAAAAGAGAGATTGTGTTTACAAATCCTGGAGAGAAGAGCAAGCAAAAAATGTCAAAGGAAAAGAAACAGAAGTAAATTTTGAACTCTTTTGTTTTCTACAATTATCTATAACTGCTATATTTTTTGAACAAAGTTTATGTATATATATATATCTATTACATGTGTTATTGATCTCTGCCAGATATATGCTTTTTCTGATTTGTTTATTTTCAGTTTAATTTGAGTCTGTAATTAGTGACCTCACACAAATAGAGGGAGATTGTTGGATCCCTAGTAAGATTTGGGTTAGATTCACTAAGTTAGGATCATATGACCCACAATGTATAGCCAAGGTCATGGTTGTGTCCTAGAGTCTAGGCCAAGTCCTTAAAGACAATAACAAATGGACCAGCTATCAACAAGACTGCCAGAGACTCAAGACTTAGAAGAATTCAAAGAATGTAAAATGAGTTTGATGTTCTTCGAACTCAGGTCGACGATTGTCGTGCTCAGCTCGACGATCTCAGAGAAAATTCTCTAAGCTGAGCTCAACGAACTCTATTCTTTGGTCGACAAAAACTTGAACGCTACAATAACACTTCAAGTTCTGAAAACATAAAGATATTCTAAGTCCTTAGAATCAGACTTTGGTCGATGAACTTGGTGCTCAGGTCGACGAACTTTGGACACTACACTTCAACAGTTCAAAAAGGTTGTGTCGACACATAAAGGAATTGTGTGGACACACAGAATAACTGTCGACACTAATTGTGTAAACACCAGAAGTAAGCTGTATCGACACATAGGACTTGTGTCGACACACTCAAGATTGACACATGGAGCCAGCTGTGTCGACACATGGGACTTGTGTTGGCACACTCAAGACAACTCGACAAACTTCATTCTCATGTATAGAATCATCTCCAGTCGATGAAGCCATTTATCAGGTCGACGAACTTCAGATACAAAAAAGGAAAAGTTTCTGAAGCATACAGTTCTATTATAAGATCGACGATCTTGGAACTCAGCTCAACGAACAGAAGTTATCTGATCGACGAACACAACAACTCAGCTCGAAGAACTGTGGACTCAGCTCGACGATTTCTGTCATCTGTACGACGATTCCAGACTTAGTATTTCTTTCCTCTGTCCTCATTCTATGGCAATAATTTCTGAATGATTAATGATAAAATATTCTCTGAATATTACCGTTGGACGGTGCATTGATCACGAATTTCATCAGAATTATTGTTTTCCATTTTTCCAAGGGACAGTTGGGGAAATACATCAATGATGTTTATTCCCTAGGCCGTCAGTATTGATTGCAGCAGAGAAATTCAAATTTCGAAAGACAAATTCCTTCAGAAAATATAAAAGAGATTTTTTCTCTTTTCCTGCAGACAAGAAAAGAACACAGACAAGAACACAGCTTAAACAGAGACACACAGACACATAGAGAATTACAGTCTGTCTGTCTTCAAGAGTCTCTCTGCTCCATCATTCTTTCACAGCTTTCTGATATAGAAAAGAAGCCCTAGGCCAGAGGCAGATCAACTATTGAAGAATAAGAACAATCCATCTAAATTAAGAGTCTTCTTTCTTCATCACTCCAGGAAACTTCAAAAGACAACAACTACTCCATCTGTCAAGAAGTTCCTGCAGATTTCTCTAATAAAGGCTTAAAGACTGAAGGCCTATCACCCTACAGCAAAGCTCCAGATTTCCCTGAACTATTCTACATCTCAGGGGGAGCTACTTGCTAACATCATATCCACTTATCTTCTCTCTGATTGTTGACAGTGAAGACACCATCACCTATCACCCCTCTATGTATAAAGGGTTGTCATCTCCCTTCAAAAGTGATTCTTGGTTACAAGTCGCCTGACCAAAAGACTTGAGATTCGGTTTTTGAGCACCTGATCAAAAATCTGAGTGGATTCCTACCTGGGTGGTAGAAGAGTGGATGTACCCAGGTTGGGGAACCACTATAAATTTCTTGTGTCGTTTGGTTGCCCTTTCTTTTGTTTCTTGTTGTGGATATGATTGTTAGTTAGTTATTGCTGTGTTTTATCTTTTAATCTTTTTCTTACAGCACTAGGACTTGTCTGCAATAGCCAGAAAATTTTATAAGCTTTAAATACTTTATTCACCCCCCCCCCCTCTAGAATATTCCTGATCTAACAGCTCACTTTCACCTCTGACACGGGCATGTTAGAGATCGTGTCCTCCTCTGGTTGATGAATTCAGTTCGACGAAGTTGAGCTAAAGGTGTATCTGCTACAGTGTATGGGCACACGGCCTGTGACGCGGGCGTGTCGCAGGCAGTGTCATTTGCTGGACGTGCCCAGGGCATTTGAGGCCTGGTGAACACTGGAAGGACACAGTCGTGTCTTAGGGTACACGTCTTGTAACACAGGCGTGTCACTGGCCGTGTCCCGATCGGGTTGAATTGGTTGTGTACCGCCTAAAGTATACGGCCACAGACACATGCATGTCTGAAGGCGTGTCAGGTGACACGGCCCGTGACACGGGCGTGTCACATGGATGGGTACAAGTCTGGATGAGTCGGTCGTGTGTTGCTTAAGTCACACGGCCTGTGACATGGGCGTGTCACATGCCGTGTCAGGAAAAAAATAGCCTTTTATGGCAAAATCATGGTTGTTCATTCTCTCAGCTGGGATCTAATGGCTCAGGTATCTCCATCCTTCCTTAAGGCCGAAAATAAGCTGGGAATACTCATTTGATTTTGTCCATCATCTTTCTACAAAGCTAGAGAGAGGAAGGAGGAGGAGGAAGGGAGACGACCACCGGTGGAGCTGCGGCGTTCCGATTCACGATCCGAGGCTAGCATTGTGGAGGCAAAGCCGCTGCGGTGCTTTCCAGCTGGCTAAAAGTCCTTGGCTCTGAAGCGATCTTCAAGGGTAACGATCTTCCCTCTTAGCCATGTGAAGGCTTCCTTTTTGGCATGTGCATAGGATTCCCCAACCAGAGGGTGGCTTGTTACGGGAGTCCCTTGGGTTGATTCTTAGAATCCCCAATGATTTGGCATATAGATCCGAAAATGGAGTACGGAATAAACATGCTGTGGGAAGCCCATCTGGATAGGTTGGTCTGGATTGGTGATGTTGCATATACGCACCGCTGAAGACTCTGTGATTAAACATGTAGTTTTGGGAGTCGATGGGTTAGACCTATGGAGGGTAGTAGTAGGAAGTACTGGAGTGGTAGTCCAGGAAAATACCCTTGTGATGCTTGTGATGCTGAATGGGTTGTACCTGTGAAGGGTAGTAGCAGGAAGTACTGGATTGGAAGTCCAGGAAATACCTTTGTAATGTTTGATGTTCATGGGTTATGCCTGTGAAGGGTAGTAGCATGAAGTATTGGATTTGAGATCCAGGCAGATACCTGTGATGATTGCTGGGTTGTGCCTATGAAGGGTAGTAGTAGGAAGTACTGGTACGGATGTCCAGGAAATAACCTCTGATGCTTGTGATACTTAATGGGTGGTTCCTGTGAAGGGTGGTAACAGGAAGTACTGGTGTGCCCAGGAAAACACCTAGGCTTTATAACAAATAGGTAAGGTGAAACCGACCTGCGCCTTTTTCTTAGCCACGAGTACGCTGTACTCGGTGATGGCAAGGCAACTTGAGCAATAGGGGGTGGTCGATCAGACCTGCATTATGTTCGTCCGACGTGAGACCTGAAAGTGTGGTCAATTGGAGCGCATAGCGAGAGTCTTAGGCCTGCGCGCCATGACACCATGGGGGGGGCTACAGGCTAATCCCGGGTCATTAAGACTAAAATTTCTGGCTGCATGCCATGGAGTAAATGCTCAACTTTTACCGTTGGGTTTCGGCCCTGATATGGTGGTGGGACACTGGTTCACCGGAACAAAAAGAATGTGCCCTGAGTGCACGGATCGTCGGGCCGCGTGGCTAACAGTTGTGATGGAATGTTTGTGCGTGAGTGCACAATATGTGATAAATATATATGCATATAAATTGCTATGCCTGCAGGGAAGGAATACCACTACCCCAGGAAAGAGGTAGGGTCGTTATATATTGGTCAGCTGAATGCTGACCGTTGCCTTGTTTGCCACCGTTGGGTGGGTTGTCCTTGTACAGGTTCTGGAGAACCGAGCGGGACATTTAGAGGCTGAAGTCACTTCTACTGCTGCTGCCGCTAGCCCTCGAAGGCTATGTTGAAACTATTATGTTTTGTTCATATGTGCTCGGCCTGCGCGCCGATGTTTGGAAGCCACTTTTGTAAAGAACAACTGTATGGCCATAAGGCCAACTGAATTTGTATTTGGTGAACATTCCTGTTTATATATGTCAATGTGGATATTTATATGGTGGACATTCATGTTTGGAGTTCAGTTTCGTGTTATAAGCTTCCGCTAGAATGCTATGAGTTAGGATGCGCAACTCTGATAACACTCTGTGACTTCACCGTCTGTTTTGTGGTATATGGTGTGGGTCCCCGGCCGGACCTTCTATTATAAACTATGTGAACGGATGGAGTCGTTATAACAAACACCGAAGAACGGATAGGAATTCAAGTTTAGAAGAGACTCGGTTGGGATTGGGAACATTTTGACCCGGATAAGGTTGTCGTAAAAATGACTCATAGGGTTTAAAGTATGGAGTATATAAACAAGATTCAGGTT
Source organism: Platanthera guangdongensis (assembly GCA_039583875.1). Lineage (NCBI taxonomy): Eukaryota > Viridiplantae > Streptophyta > Magnoliopsida > Asparagales > Orchidaceae > Platanthera > Platanthera guangdongensis. The sequence continues at coordinate 126,866,601 of CM077166.1, forward strand.
GGAACCCCAAGTCAAAGATTGATTCCCTAGGGACTGTGCACCCACCTAGGACGGATATAACATTGCAATATCGAAGATACTTAGCTCAAGGGAGGTAGGGGCTAATCTTTTGTTTATTGGGGGATTATTTTTTATTTATTGGGCAAATTAGTTATTGACTAGGGTTTCCCTTGGACCTCATCTAAAAAACTTTACGTCGTGAATATAGTGAAATGGACGTAAACCGTATTCTGTGCTACTCGGGCGTATTCATAGGGATAAGAATCTGATTGAGAAGTTGAGATTTTATAGATCCATTGTCTACCCACACAAACGAGAAATCTAATCACCGAAAGTATGGTGTATCTCAGAACATGTGTCCTCCCAGAGTGAAGGAAGATGTCATGGATTCTATGACGCACGGTGAGGTTTGTCGGCTAATGAAGGCCAAGTGCAAAAGTCTTTGGGAAATATTATAGCCACTGGCCGAGGTAGCTGGGGTCACCCCAACCCGAAAGAAAACTCCTGTGTGTGTTTCATAGGATTTGTGAGTAGTTGTCTGTTATCATGGTATGCTCAAGATGATCGTGTCGAATCAGGACGGATAGTGTACGTCCAAGGAGAGAGCATCAGTCCAGGCTTATCTAGGCTCTCGACCGACATTCAACAAAGCTCTCCACCGTCATATGGAGGTGCAAGATTCAACTTTCATGGATCTAGGATAAGGATCCAAAGGCACTCAACTCGAAATTTGTGAAGAACCCAGATACCCAGGTGTGACTGATTTGAGATAGGATGTTGGAGGCCCAGGGCAGACCGGCCAAATATTATGATGCGTGACATTGCCAAGAAGAGTTAAGGGTGGAGATTGTGTATTCCTAAAGATACGTGTAACAAACCCATCCGTTCATATGGTATATTCTAGAAGGTCCGGTCGGGGCCCCACAGTATATATCACAAAACAGGCGGTGAAGGCACATGATGATATTAGAGTAGCGCATCGCACCGATCACAAAGCATTCTAGCGGAAGCCTATACTACAACTTGAACTCCACCAGTGAATGTCCAACATATAACACAACCCACGTTGTATATATCATCCATAGGAATGTCTTACAAGACTACACAAGATGACCTTATGGCCTTACATGGCTTTCACACAGTGGCTTTAACATTGGCGCGCAGGCCGGCCACAATAAAAGAAAACACACAACAAGCAACACATATAGCCTTCGAGGGCTAGCAGCAGTAGCAGCAATAGCAGTAGGGACATCAACCTTTATGCGTCCCGCTCGGCTCTCCAGCACCTGTACAGGGACAATCCACCCAACGGTGGCAAACAAAAGCAACGGTCAGCGTTCAGTTGACCAAATTATAACTACCCTACCCCTTTTCTCGGGGCAGCGGTATTCTTCCCTGCAGGCATATCATATCACAAATATGGAAATATATATCATATAATGTGCTTTTACGCACACATGCCATCACAACCGTTCGCCACACGACCCAACGGTCCGTGCACTCAGGGCACATTCTTGGTGTTCTGGCAAAGCTCTTGCCCACCACCGTATCAGGGTCATAACCCAACGGTAAATCTCTTGAGCATTTACTCCATGCCGTGCAGCCGGAGTTAGTCTTACTACACCGGGATGGCCCGTAGCCCCCCATTGTGTCATGGCGCGCAAGCCTAAGACTCTTGTTATGCGCTCTAACAGACCGCACCTTTTGGTCTCACGTCGGACGGACATAGCGCAGGTCGGATCCTCCACCCCCCGTTGCTCAAATCGCCTTGCCTTCTCCGAGTACAGCGTACTCATGGCTTAATCAAATTCGCGGGTCGGTCTCACCAATCCTGTTCTTGGCGCACAGCCTGGGTATTCTCTACACCCATTTCCTTATCACAACAGCGGGTCTTTCCTGGGCATCGCAGTACTTCCTGTTACTCTATTCACAGGTGGACACCGTAAAATCAGAAATGTCAGGGGTCTTTCCTGGCTACCATGTCAGTACTTCCTGTTACTCGCTTCACAGGTGGACACCCTACGACATCAAGCATCACAAAGGGCATTTCCTGGTCATACCAGTACTTCCTGTGCCTCATTCACAGGTTGGACCCAAAAACATAACACGAATATTTTCCTGGGCTACCACTCCAGTACTTCCTGCTACTCCTTTTCGCAGGCATAACCTGTTTATCACGGAGTCTTCTCCGGTTCATATGCAACATCACCAATCCAGACCAACCTGTCCAGATGGGCTTCACACAGTATGCCTATTCCGTACTCCATTTCCGGATCTATATGCCAACAAAGGGGATTTCATGAATCACCCAAAAGACTCCCAAAATCAGCCACCTCTTGGTGGGGGAATCACAAATATATGCCAAAAGAAAGCCTTCACATGGCTATGAAGAAAAGTAGTTACCCTTGACGACCGCTTCGGTGCCATGAACTCAAAGCTAGCTTGAATGGCTCACAAGAACGTTTCCTCCGCAACGCAGGCCTCGGATCTCTCATCGGAAAACTGCAGCACCACCGGTAATCAGCCCCCTTTCCTCCTCCTCCTTCTTCCTCTCTGTTTCTCTCACTAGCAATGAAGAAAGAGAAGCCAAATAAGAGAAATGAGATTTCTCTTCTCATTCACGGCCTTAAGGAAATAGGGAGGCAGTTCAGCCATTGGATCCAGGCTGAAGGAATGGACGGCAACAAAAATGCCAGAAAAGCTGATTTTTGCCTGACACGGCCTGTGACACGCCCGTGTCCCAGGCCGTGTGCCTCAAGCGGTGGTCAACCGACTGATCCAAACTAGTGACACGCCCATGGGACATGCTCGTGTCATGGGCCGTGTCACCCAACACGCCTTCAGACACGCCCGTGTCTGTGGCCGTGTGCATCAGCGAAAATAATCCCAACATAACCCGAGACTTCACACGACCTATGACACACCCTTGTTCTAGGCTGTGTGCCCATACACGGCACTTCGACACGCCCTAGTGCAAAACTCGTCGCGTTGAGTTCGTCGACCCGAATTGACATGCCCTGTGACACGCCCTTGTCACAGGCCGTGTTCAACTTCTCGACACTCGACGACCACATCTCGACACTCGATGATCGTCGAGCAAACGTCATCGAGAACACAACACGGCCTGGGACAGGCCCGTGTCCTTGGCCGTGTGCCTCCTCTCGACACATCGTCGAGCGAAAAACGTCGACACCCAGGCCAATCGTCGACACGGCCTCGACACGCCCTGAGACACGCCCGTGTCTCAGGCTGTGTCTGCTGTTCGATGACCGTCGACCCCAAATTTTGTCGACCTCGCGGCCAAATCGTCGACTCCAGCTTGACATGCCCTGGGACATGCCAGTGTCCCAGGCCGTGTCACACAAAAATTGCCTGCTGAGAAAAGTGGGCTGTTACAATCCTCCCATCCTACAAGAAATTTCGTTCTCGAAATTCCGACAAAGGAAGGCAACAAGTAACCCGCAAGAAAAATGTTATAACATGCAACTTTTAATGTTACAACACACTAATTTCCACAGATTACAAAAACAGCTCGGGGAACGCTTCTCGCATGGTTTGCTCTCGCTCCCATGTCAGTTCTTCACGGCCGCAGTTGTGCCATCGGACTTTCACCATGCCGACCGTCTTGTTCCGCAACTGTTTCTCGGCTCGATCTTCGATCTGAAAGGGTCTAACTTTCGTTGTTAGCCCATACTCAACCTCCACACGATCACACGCGATCACTTGAGCTGGATCTTTCACGGCCTTCCGAAGCACCGAGATGTGAAATACATCATGTAATCCACCCAAGCCTGCCGACAGAGCTAGACGATAAGCCGCTTTGCCAACTCGCTCAACCACTTCAAAAGGACCCAAATATCTTGGACTCAACTTTTTCAATCGTCGAATCCGGGAGACACCCTTGAATGGCTTGATCTTCAAGTATACCCAATCGCCAACCGCAAATTCCACGTTCCGGTGCTTGGCGTTGTAGTACTTAGCTTGTCGATCTTGAGCAATAAGTAGATTCTCTCGAATAGTTCGTATGGTTGAGTTTGCTTCATCAACCTCATTTGGTTTAAAAACCAGAGCTTCGCCCGCTTCTACCCAAGCCAAGGGAGTACGACACTTCCTTCCATATAGAGCTTCATATGGTGCCATCCCAATGCCCGCCTGGTAGCTGTTATTATATGCAAACTCTACCATATAGAGATGATCTTCCCATCTCTTTCCGAAGTCAAGGGCGTAGATGCGGAGCATGTCCTCCATTGTTCTGTTGGTACGTTCAGTTTGGTCATCCGTTTGGGGATGAAAGGCCGTACTGAAAGTCAACTTCGTGCCCAACAGTCGCTGAACTAGCCTCCAATCATTTGACGTGAATCGCCCATCTCGATCACTTACGATGCTCCGAGGAACACCGTGAAGCCGTACAATCTGGTCAACATACAACGTTGCCAACCTTTCAACGGAATCATCCCGCCTGTTCGGGAGAAAATGTGCTCATTTCGTTAGCCGGTCAACAATCACCGAAATGGAATCATTTTCTCGTTGCGATCTCGGCAACCCGTGCACAAAATCCATGGAAATATCATCAAATTTCCACTCTGGGATCGGCAGTGACTTCAAATAACCGCCCGGCTTTTGGCATTCCGCCTTCACCATCGCACATGTTTGGCATTTGTATACATAAAGGGCAACATCTTTCTTGAGCCCTGGCCACCAGAATAGCTTCTTCATATCGTTGAACATCTTCGTGCTCCCGGGGTGAATGGAATACTTTGTATAATGCGCTTCATACATCAGTTCTTCCCTCATTTTCCCCACATTCGGGACGCACAAACAGCCCTCTTTTCTCACATGGCCGTCATTACAAGTGAATTTGCCCTCTGGACCTTTATTCACATAGCGTAAGAGATCTTCATCTAACTCCGTTACCCGTCGAACTCAGTCTGCAAGGTCACATTGCACCTTGGTCTAGTTCAAACATGCAGTGGCAGTGGAATTCTTGTCAACGCAATAAATCTCCAACGCCTCCAGCTCCTGGATAAGATGTCCATCATGCCTTTGTAACCAATTCGCTCTAGCCGGAACCCTCTGACTCAAAGCATCCGCGACAACATTCCCTTTCCTGGGAGTGTAGTGAATCTCAAAAGTGTAGTCCCCAAGGAACTCCAACAACCTTCGTTGTCGCATGTTCAAGTCTTTCTGCTCCAATAGGTACTTTAGGCTCTTATGATCTGTATAGATCTCCACCTTCACTCCATAAAGGTAGTGTCGCCACAACTTGAGTGCAAAAATCACCGCCACTAGTTCCAAATCATAGACGGGATAATTTCGCTGGTGCACCTTCAGCTGGTGTGAGCCATAAGCAATAACCTTTCCATTCTACAAAAGAACGCAACCTAAGCCGCTCCGTGAGGCATCACTATAAATCACAAATCCATCGGTTCCACGTGGCGAAGACAACTCTGGCGTCGTGGTCAACCGAATCTTCAGCTCTTCAAAAGCTCGTGCGTACTCTGGCGTCCAAACGAACTTCTGATCATTTTGCGTCAATGTGGTTAGCGGCAAAGTAATCCGCGAAAAGTTTTCCACAAATCTTCTATAGTAGCCTGCAAGTCCAAGGAAACTCCTGACCTCGGCCACGGAAGACAACATTGGCCACTCCTGTATGGCCCTTATCTTCGCTGGATCCACTGCAATGCCCGCTCCACTCACCACATGGCCCAGAAATGCCACCGACGATAGCCAAAACTGGCACTTCGAGAACTTGGCATAGAGCTGATTTTTCCTCAACGTGTTCAACACCAACCGCAAGTGAATCTCATGTTCCACTTTCGCCTTCGAGTACACCAGGATGTCATCAATGAACATGATCACAAACAGATCCAGGTACTCTCGAAAAATACGGTGCATCAAATCCATAAACACCGAGGGCGCATTGCACAGTCAAAATGGCATGACTGTGAACTCATAGTGCCCATAACGCATTCCAAATGCGGTTTTGGGAATGTCACCTTCCCGAATTCTCAACTGGTAATAACCAGACTTCAGGTCCAACTTTGAATAGACGGTCGAGCCCACCAGCTGATCGAACAACTCATCAATACGGGGTATCGGATAATTATTCTTCTCGGTCAGCTTATTCAATACACAGTAATCGATACACAACCGCAACCCACCGTCTTTCTTCTTTACAAAAAGCACAGGCGCGCTCCAAGGTGACATTCTTGGACGTATATAACCTTGCGCTAGCATTTCTTGTAGTTGAACCTTCAACTCAGCCATCTCTTTTGGCGCGGCGCGATATGGCGAGCGGGCCACAGGTTTCGCACCTGGCACCAAATCAATCGTGAAGTCAATCTCCCACTGGGGTGGTAGCCTAGGGAGATCCGTGGGAAACACATCTATAAATTCCGCCACAATCGGAACCTCACAAACATGGGCCTTAGGCTCAACAGCCTGAATCATTGCAAAGTAACACTCCGCACCCTTCCGAACAGCCTTGACTACCTGGAGTGCAGACATCAATATCCCGCCTACTCCTCGCATACCCGCGAACTTTGTCTCCTGTTCGATATTCTGGCCCAACGTTTTTTTTTAGACTGGCAATCAATCATAGCATGCTACTCCGCAAGCCAATCCATCCCAAAAATCACGTCAAATTCCGATATCGGCAAAACAGATGCATTCAAACTGAAATCACGACATCCTAATTGGATCGCCACATCGCAAGCTTGATCCGCAAGCATCCAATAGCCATTCGGCAACACCACTCTGACGCTATCTGTCTTTGCATGACTGGGTATCCCAAGCCGCGTTATAAACTCGCTAGACAGAAAAGAATGCGATGCACTCGTATCAAACATTGCTCGCGTCAGCGTATCCCGAATCATCACAAAGCCTGTGACGAACATGTCACACACAAACCGCAAACATAGGGGTACTAAGCAAAGCATACAAGAAATAGCATATGCAAACCTAAACTCATACCTGTGACATCGTCACTCTGCTTGATGGCCTCTTGCAGGGCAAGATTGTAGACCCAGGGTTGCGCCTGCGAGGCAGAGGAATCCACCACCGCCTTCCCTTTTTTTGCATAAGATGCTCCCGCATTCTTTTCACCCTTTGGCGGCATCCGACAATCTCGCGCAATATGCCCCATCCGGCCACAATTGAAGCAGATACGAGGATCTAGCTTGGAGGTAGCCCCCGATGTTGCTCCCGTTGCAAGATATGAAGGAGCTTGTCCACTTGTCTTGGACTTCTTGCCCCATCTCTTATTATAAAATGGTTTCCCCGATCGGGGCGCCTTCCACTCCGGTTGCGTCACAGCCAAAGCTCTCTTCCCTTGCACCCTTTTCGTATCCTTTTCCAGCGGGCTCACAGTGTCAACCAATGCTTGGAAGCCTTGTTTCACCGAACTTGACACAAGGAACCTCAGCTCGTCCCTCAGTCCTTCATAGAACCGATTGGTCTTCCTCTACTCATCCGCAATTATAGAACCCGCATACCGCCCCAAGCGAGTGAACTCATGCAGGTACGCGTCAACACTGCCATCCCCTTGGGTCAGCCTTTGGAATTCATTTTCCATGGCTATCTGTTGAGCTATAGGAAGGTGCTTTGCTAGGAAAAGTCGGGAGAATTCTTCCATCGATACTTGGGTTAAAGGATGACCCGCCAAGTGATGCAATTCCATCTCATCCCACCATAATCGAGCTTCTCCTTCAAGCAAGAAGGTAACTAAGGTAACTTTCTGATGCTCCGCCGTTCCAATTGCCGTCATCACTCGCTTGATGTGCGATAGCCAATCCTCAGCCTGCGTCGGAGTTCCCACTCCCGAGAACGTAGGCGGATGGAAACTCATAAACCGCCTTAGCTGTTTCTCAGCCGGTCGAGGAGCCACATCCACTACAGGTTCAGGCCTTATCGCCACCTGTTCTGGCCTCACAGCCGCTTGTTCCTGCCTAAGTGGCTGGCCTTGGATCATGGTAAATAAAGCCTCCGCAACTAAACGCACATGTTCCGCAGACGGTGGAGGTGTGGGCACCTCGGCTGGTGTCGTACTTTAATCAGAACGCTGGGGCTCAGATGGCCCAGCTGCACTTCGTGTCACCTAAAGGTGGACAAGACACACACATTAGAGGTCGTACCAAAGCAAACAACACAAACACACAACTTTGCATTCCTATCTTGGACACTCAGGAGTTCATTCGTAGACTTTGGTTTGCACAAACACGTGCTCGCCACCCCACAAAAGAAGGCGACCACGACTTCGAGAGGGAAAAACCAAAACAACCAATACCAAAAATATAACAACCCCATCCATTCATATGGTATATTCTAGAAGGTCCGGTCGGGGCCCCACAGTATATATCACAAAACAGGCGGTGAAGGTACAGGATGATACCAGAGTAGCGCATCGCAGCTATCACAAAGCATTCTAGCGGAAGCCTATACTACAACTTGAACTCCACCAGTGAATGTCCAACATATAACATAACCCACGTTGTATATATCATCCATAGGAATGTATTACAAGAGTACACAAGATGTCCTTATGGCCTTACATGGCTTTCACACAGTGGCTTTAACATTGGCGCACAGGCCGGCCACAATAAACGAAAACACACAGCAAGCAACACATATAGCCTTCGAGGGCTAGCAGAAGTAGCAGCAACAGCAGTAGGGACATCAACCTTTATGCGTCCCGCTCGGCTCTACAACACCTGTACAGGGACAATCCACCCAACGGTGGCAAACAAAAGCAACAGTTAGCGTTCAGTTGACCAAATTATAACGGCCCTACCCCTTTTCTCGGGGCAGCGATATTCTTCCCTACAGGCATATCATATCATAAATATGGAAATATATATCATATAATGTGCTTTTACGCACACATGCCATCACAACCGTTCGCCACCCGGCCCAATGGTCCGTGCACTCAGGGCACATTCTTGGTGTTCTGGCAAAGCTCTTGCCCACCACCGTATCAGGGTCATAACCCAACGGTAAATCTCTTGAGCATTTACTCCATGGCGTGCAGCCGGAGTTAGTATTACTACACTGGGATGGCCCATAGACCCCCATTGTGTCATGGCGTGCAGGCCTAAGACTCTTGCTATGCGCTCCAACAGGCCGCACCTTTTGGTCTCACGTCGGACGGACATAGCGCAGGTCTGATCCTCCACCACCCGTTGCTCAAATCGCCTTGCCTTCTCCGAGTACAGCGTACTCATGGCTTAATCAAAGGCGTGGGTCGATCTCACCAATACTGTTCTTGGCACACAGCCTGGGTATTCTCTACACCCATTTCCTTATCATAACAACGGTTCTTTCCTGGGCATCCCAGTACATCATGCTACTCTCTTCACAGGTGGACACCGCAAAATCACAAATGTCTGGGGTCTTTTCTGGCTACCATGTCAGTACTTCATGTTTCTCGGTTCACAGGTGGACACCCTACGACATCAAGCATCACAAAGGGCCTTTCCTGGTCATACCAGTACTTCCTGTGCATCATTCATAGGTTGGACCCAAAAACATAACACGGATATTTTCCTGGGTTACCACTCCAGTACTTCCTGCTACTCCTTTTCGGAGGCATAACCCGTTTACGTCGTAAACTACACATTTATCGCGGAGTCTTCTCCGGTTCATATGCAACATCACCAATCCAGACCAACTTGTCCAGATGGGCTTCACACAGCATGCCTATTCCATACTCCATTTCCGAATCTATATACCAACAAATGGATTTCATGAATCACCCAAAAGACTCCCAAAATCAGCCACCTCTTAGTTGGGGAATCACAAATATATGCCAAAAGAAAGCCTTTACATGGCTAGGAAATAAAGTCGTTACCCTTGACGACCGCTTCGGTGCCATGAACTCAAAACTAGCTTGAATGGCTCACAAGAACGTTTCCTCCGCAACACCGGCCTCGGAGCTCTCGTCGGAAAACTGCAGCACCACCGGTAATCAGCCCCCTTTCCTCCTCCTCCTTATTCCTCTCCCTTTCTCTCACTAGCAATGAAGAAAGAGAAGCCAAATAAGAGAAATAAGATTTCTCTTCTCATTCACGGCCTTAAGGAAATAGGGAGGCAGTTCAGCCATTGGATCCAGGCTGAAGGAATGGACGACCACAAAAAATGCCAGAAAAGCTGATTTTTGCCTGACACGCCCTATGACACGCCCGTGTCCCAGGCCGTGTGCCTCAAGCGGTGGTCAACCGACTAATCCAAACTAGTGACATGCCCATGGGACACGCCCGTGTCATGGGCCGTGTCACCGAACACACCTTCAGACATGCCCGTGTCTGTGTCCGTGTGCATCGGCGAAAATAATCCCAACATTACCCGAGACTTCACACGGCCTGTGACACGCCCGTATTCCAGGCCGTGTGCCCATACACGGCACTTCGACACGCCCTAGCGCAAAACTCATCGTGCTGAGTTCGTCGACCCGAATTGACACGCCCTGTGACATGCCCGTGTCACAGGCCGTGTTCAACTTCTCGACACTCGACGACCACATCTCGACACTCGACGATCGTCGAGCAAAAGTCGTCGAGCACACGACACGGCCTGGGACACGCCCGTGTCCTTGGCCGTGTGCCTCCTCTCGACACATCGTCGAGCGAAAAACGTCGACACCCAGGCCGATCGTCGACACAACCTCAACACACCCTGAGACACGCCCATGTCTCAGGCCGTGTCTGCTGTTCGACGACCGTCGACCCCAAATTTCATCGACCTCGCGGCCAAATCGTCGACTCCAGCTTGACACGCCCTGGGACACGCCCGTGTCCCAGGCCGTGCCACCCAAAAATTGCTTGCTGATAAAAGTGGGTTGTTATAATACATCTGGTGCATGGAGTCTCGCGGGTACGTGGGCGGAAGAAGCTCAGTCCATTGAATATGGGGCGTTACAGGATCCTGGAGCGGATTGGCCCATTGGCTTATAGACTGGAGCTACCGCTGGAGTTAGCGATTTTGCAAAATGTCTTCCACATCTCCTCTCTTAGGACGGCTCTACTATGGCTGGAACAGCAGGATCTTGGCATAGATGGCTCAGCAGCTTTTGACCAATCGGTCCGCTGTGAGCCGGTCAGGATAGATGATACAGCGGTGCTTGTCTTGCAAGAAGGTCCTGCTGGTCAAAGTCTTGTATGGGAACCATGTGCAGGACGAGCATACTTACTTGGGAGCCAGTGGATCTGATACTGCTGAAGTACTCGGATCTCTTCAGGTAGGGTATACATTAACTTCATATGGGTTGTTACACTAAGTTGCTCTCAGTAGAAACTCCGCAGGCCTAACCTGAATTTCGAGGACAAAATTTTTATTTTTGTTTATTGGGATTTGTAACATCCCATTTCCAACTAGACCCCTAAGAATGGTTTTATCATGAATAGGTCATGAGAAAACTCTAGGAAGTCCAAGTATACTATGTGAACTTAGGTAGGAAGGCGAAGGCCACCATGGTCTGCAAATAGTAGAATCCTAAACACTAGTTTAGGATGACCTTTGAGCTTCAACTAGACTCCATGATCCCACCACAACACCCCTAACACCTTGGGTAGTCCATAGGGCTACAAAGGACCCACTATGGGCAGTCAAAGTGATTAAGTTGACCTAAGTCAACCCTAACACTAAATGGGTCAAACTAGCCTACTTAGGGTCAATTGAGCTTCCCCCAGCCAAGTGGACCCCACCCATGCCCTCCTAACCCTAAAGTGATGTCAATGGGTCACCAAGGACCCCTTGGGGGTCATCCTTAGTGGCTAAGTTGACCCAAGTCAACTCTAGCCTCAAAGTGGTCAAAGTGCCCTTACAAAGGGTCAAGTGACCTCCAAGGTGCCAAGTCAACCCTACCCAACCCTACCTATACCTTAGGGGAGTCTAATGGATCACCGAGGGCCCACTTATGGCAACTCAAAAGGTCAAATTGACCTTGGTCAACCCTAGTGTAGGTTAGGTCAAACCTAGCTCAAATGGGCTAACATAAGCTCAAGCCCTCTTTCCACTTGGGCTAACCTTATTTTCATGAAAAATATGGTTTAGTGGGATTCCAATAGGCTGGAGTGGTCAGCAAGGTCAACCTTGATGTCTAGGAGAGAGAAAACTCCAACTCCCCTTTAATAGAGGAGAGAGAAAGAGAGGGGAGTAATGGGGGAAGACCTTTGGGCACACTCTTCCCCTTCCCCCAAGCTCTCCATTCATTTCATTATGGCCTGTGGAATAAATTCCAAATGAAGCCAGCAAGCCAGCCACCAATGGAGGAGCCCCCAAGCCATGGCTGAATTCAAGCTTCAAGGCCATTAATGACTCTGAAGCTTGAACCACTTAACTCCTCCCCATTAAGGGCTGGAAGCAGTTTCTCTATGGGAGAGGAGGTATTTTCGGCCATTTCCTGGCTGGATTGAGCCCACATTCATCCCCCACCACCATGGCTGAAATTCACCTTAAGGGGGCATTAATGGCCACCACCAGCTATACCCCTCCCCTCCCACATTTTATCATTTTAAAAGCATCACAGGACTCCAAACTTTCATTTCCACCCTTGCCCCGATGATCCCGAGCAACTTCACTATACAGTTGTAGAACTCCGGCTAATCGTCCAACACCAATGGCATCCCAGCGATCGACGCGTCTCCATGCCACAAGCAAGGTCCTCCCCTTCCTAACTCACTGTGAGTAGATCATAGGAAATGTTAGGGAAACGATTCGGGCTCAATTGAGCCCGACCGGGAGAAGCTTTCTCCTGATTTTTCCACAAACTTGAACTCAATGGGATCGCCAAAATCCTCCCCTCCGGCGACTGTGCCGACGCCTGGCGATAGCCACAACCTCAGCGGAGGTGGTGGTGGCGGTGGCTGGCCAGGGAGGTGGTCGGATAGCCGAGAATTTGGCCGAGAAGTGGCTCCAAGACGGGATGATCCTTTCCATCGGCTGGAGCTAGAAGACGACCCAGCCACCCTTGGATGCGCTTTAATATTCGTGCTGGTGATCGATTAAAACTATAGGATATATTTTCGCATTTTTTAATTTTTGTCACAGAAGTTGTATTTAATGTTTCAATTTATTAAAAATAACTAGACACCTACAGGAAAGGTGATGAATATCAAAGTTGTAGCCCTAGGAGTGTACTTTATTTTAAAATTGGTTTGAACCAATTTGGATGCGTGGTTTGACTAGGGCGCTCATTTTGGTGGGGTCTATACCTAGAGTTACTCAGAAACTAAAATGAGTTCCCCCACTTAATCCCTTGTCCAAATGACCTGAAATTTGGACAGGGAGTCACTCTAACCTATACTTAGGTCTGTCCAAAAATGGAAATTTTTGGAGTTAATGTTTTCTGTAGTTTTCATAATTATTTAATAATCCTAGGGTAAATTATTAGGAGACCTAATGACCTCCAAACCATCCCAAATTTTGGTGAGTGGTCCTTAGGGTCATCATAAGGTTCTGTATAAATGTTCACCTCATTTTGAGTTGATTTGGTTGGGAAATAAGTAGACCCTAGTTTTGCCCTAAAAAGGTATTTAGGTCAAAAGTGCACTTTCTGGATTTGGGTGGCCAAATCACCTCAACAGAGGCTGAAACATTGTCCACTGGTTTGTTATGACCATGGACACCCTCCCATGGGAGATGGGGTGGATTAGGGTAGATTTGCCCTAGGACCCAAGTTCAAACCCTATGTTTAGACTTTGGGTGTTTAAGAAGGGCATGGGGTCAAATGCTCGTGTATGGACTTGACATTTGGTAGAGAGGACACTAGGGTAGCAAAAGTCCTCTGGTAAAAATCTTAGTGGATTTGGAGATGGTTAAACCCCTCAAAACCCTAACCCTAGTTTAGGTCAAAATCCTTAAAATTGAAGGATAGGTAATTAGAACTCTGTGAAAAGTTGTGAAACTTGGGTAGTGTAGTGATATTATCATTAAAAACCTTGGATAATTTTATTGAGAATTTCAGATCAATAATTTTAGTATCATCTTTGCAATACCACTATTAGCCCTAATTAATTATGTTTTTATTATGACCTTAACATCCATTAGATGATTATGAAATTTGGGAAGAGTGTGTTTTATACCATTATGATCATACATGAATTTTATTATAATTTTTAGATCTAAATGTCCAATACTTACTTCACAAGTATATAAATACGAGAATACGATCAATAATAGATTTAGAGCTCCCTTTTTATTGGAAAATTATGAAACTTGACCAGTAGTGGTCCTAGGTCAATATGCTCATATGCGAATTTTATTGCAATTTGTAGATGAATAATTGTTTTACTTAGTTCATTAACATATTAACTTGGATTATTATGAGAAAATCAAGTATACAGTTCATTATTCACTGATAAATTATGAAACTTGACATGTAGTGTTTATATGTCTTTTTATTCATCCTTGAATTTTCTTAGAATTTGTAGAAGTATATTGGCAGTACTTGTCTCTTTAATTTGGTTAATGTAGGTTATGTTCAAAAATTATATTTAGAGGTTTAATTCTTATTGAAAATTTGGAGACCTTGAAATTACTGATAAATAGTTGTCTTGTATTTATCATAATTTTGTGGAACATTTTGCATGCCTAAAAATTGTACTTCATGTTCAAACTAAGGCAATTGGATCTCTTTGTAAATTTAATAAGTTATCAGGTAAATTAGGAAAATTATAAACATCTGGTTTTAGGCTATTCATACCATGATAGACCCCAATAAATATTATAGTGATTTTGGATGATAATTTGGAGTACCTCCCATTGTATACATCATATAGCTTAGAATGGTCTGCGTTTAGTAAAAACTGCAGAAATCATAATATGGTGCAAAATGAACCTAGAGAGTTGGGATATTAGTGTATTGATCTGGTAAGTGAAATGAGATTATCATCGAGAGTTGTGATGAGGAGTGGAGGTTTGACTAGTGTTAAGAGGTGCTTGGGGTCGACGAAACATCGTCTTCCCCGTGGAGAGAGAAAGAGTCAAAATACACTAGGGTTAGATCCTGTACACATTAAAAGGATTTGGATTTGGGTAACAACCAATAATAGTAATTGCCTTGCGAAAGGAAACGATGGGCTTCTGCTACCATCATAGTTCCTAGTGCCCTCGAGAGCCCTTCACGTGGAATACATTGGGTAGTCCTGCGCTGACCTAAACCATAAGGAAAATCAATGTTTAAAAGAGCAATTAGTATAAGTAGGGATTCACAATTCACACACCCTGGTAGCTCGGGAGGTTGGTTAGGTTAGTTTGATTATCCATCCGGACAGTAGGTTCGGAAGGTAGATGTAACGGACGGGATAGTCCAGGGAGCCAGTGGCTCGGAAGGATTTGGATTCAAAAAAATAAGGTGGTGGGTCTTCGGTATTGGATGGTCGCTCACACCGACATTGAAATGTTGACTCGGTAGTGTGGGACACTAGGTAAGGGAAAGTCTGGTGGATATGACCAGCATAGTACGTGGAGACTCTAGGTTGTGTCCTTGTAGAGGCGTACGTAAGGGCTAGGCCTGGTAGTGTGAATACCCGCCTAGGAGTGGGGGGCCGACCCACTTTCTCCGTTTGCCACTACAGAGGTTCCTGGGAGTGAAGCTAGATACCCAAATCGGGGGAACTAAAGGTTTGTGCGCATAAAGTCATGTGCGTGAGTTGCACTTGCATGAATCATGGCATAGCATATCAATACATTCATACTTGCATACCACCGACTCCCCAACATATAAATTGGTATGGGATTTTTATACGATGAGAGCTTTGCAGAAGACCCATTAACATATAAGTTTGTATGGGCATTCATATAAGTTAAGGTTACTTCTTACTTTGTCTTTCTTATATATGCTGCTTATTCTACTTGTTTACTTTACTGCTTACTATTATAGAACTACTAGTTTGTACCTTTCTTCCTTAGTTGTTTATACAATATAAATAACTGCTAGATTAGTTCCACTGTCATCTACTTTGCTTACTCTCCACCTTCATAGCTTCCCTTTCCTCCTCCCCGCTCAGTGCCTAGGAGCCATGGTGGAGGGGTAGGGGATGATATGTCTTAGTCTTTATGGCTAATGGTTTTTGGACCACAAAATTATAGGGGATCCGGATGGGAGACAGTGAGCAGTAGCAGGGGACACAGCAACAGCGGAGTACGATGCTCAAGGAGGTGGGCCACTATAGCACAGGAGTACCAACTACTAGTTCTGTGAGTGATTAGTTACTTATAGCTTCTGCGAGAGATTACACTGAGGATTAGATGTACCTAGCTTAAGCTCGTTTATATTTCATTTGTACTGTTATATTGCAGTACTCTCTCTTTCCAATTGTTGGGTACATTGGTCAAATGTACCTGATTTGAAGAAGCCTCACCCAACTCAATGATATACATCATAATGTATTTGATGTATGTTGAGTTTACTTGTGCAGGTTATGTAATCACTGGACTGAAGCAAAACGTTTCTAAGTCCATGTGTCGACACCCAGAGGGAAAGTGTCGACACTTAAGAAGACTTGTTTCGACACCCAGACAAGCATTGTCGAAACTTGGAGTCATTGTGTCGACACCTGGGATGCAGAGTCGACACCAGACAGAAAGTGTCGACACTTGGAGCTGTGTCGACACTCAGTGAAGAAAAGTGCAGACAGAAAGTGTCGACACAAGGAGCTGTGTCGACACCCAGTGAAGCTGTGTCTACACCAGAAAGTGACGACATTTGGAGCTGTGTCAACACTCAGCAAAAGTCTGCAGAGACTAAGTTAAAGTGTCGACACTCAGAACAATGTGTCGACACTCAACAGAAGAGTCAGCACTTGAAGTAAGTGTCGACACTCAGCACAATGTGTCGACACACAACCAGAAGAGTCAACACATGAAGTAAGTGTCGACACCCAGCACAATGTGTCGACACTTAGCTAAAGACTCTACACTTGAAGAAACTGTCGACACAAGGAGCTGTGTCGATACTTAGCAAAGATCAAAAAGAACAACAAAATATTCTAAGTACAAGTGTCGACACTAAGGGAATGTGTCGACACTCAGTTGAAGTCTCAACAAAAAGAAGGTCTGTCGACACAAGGAGCTGTGTCGACACTCAGCAAGTATCGACATTAAAGACTATGTGTCGACACCAAGAAGCAGTGTCGACACTTAACAGTTACAACACATGAAGATGTGTCGACATAAAGGTGATGTGTCGACACTTAGAAGAATTCAGTAAAAGACAGAAGATCAAGTATTTGTGTCGACACTCAATTTTAGTGTCGACACCTGAAGAAGAATCTGTGTCGAGACATACAAGGAGTTGTGTCGACACCTTGTAGACTTGTGTCGACACTTACACAGCATGTGTCGACACTTGGACTATAAGTGTCGACACTTAAAGACAGAAAGTCTCGACACTTTCAGACAGTTAGAGATTTTCAAGAAATGACTGGATGACTTGACAGCTGCCGTTCCAGCCGGTCTACAACCCCTGTCAGAGATATCAGAAGTCAGTTATGGACCGGACCAGTCGGTTACCATGAAGAAGGCCTATAAATAGGCTCATACAGTTTACAGAAACGTTGTTGTTGAGGTTGATCACATTGTTGAACAACAAGTTATTAAAGTGGTACATAGAGTATCAACACAAGAAGATCTTGCAGTCCAAGTGAAGATCTAAGAAGTTGGAGAGAGAGGGCTCCATCCAAGAAATCAGCCTCTGGAACTAGACTGAGAAGAAGGATTCAGATTCATTCTGGATCTTAAGTGGCAGAGGTCAAGGAACTACTGCAGGAGGATTCAGTCTTATTCAGTTCTACTCAAGAAGCTTTGAAGAAAGCTAAGTCAGATTGAATCCAGCTGAGTTCTTCCAAGAACTCATCAAGAAACTCTCAACTCCCCTCTTTTATTTCTGAGTTGTTGAGTTAATATTTGTAATACATTTTTATCTTGTAGGATCCTTTGGATCTGAGTGAATTGTAAGCCTATAATTATAAAGGCTGAGGGTAGGGCTTGAGAGCCTGAGTGTAGGAGATTGAGATCTCTGAGTGTAGGCCTTGTTGGCTGAGTGTACGCCTTGGTTGGCTGAGTGTAGGCCTTGATTGGCTGTGTGTAGGCTTTGGGATAAAGCTAAGTTGTAAGGCTTTGGGCCTGAGGTGTAGGAACCATTTTGGGTTCTGAGACAGTGGAGGAGTTTGGCCGAATCTAGTACACTGCTAGATAGGCGAAGGGGGAAAGTGGATGTACCCATATCTTGGGGAACCACTATAAACCACTGTGTATGCTGTGTTGTGCTGTGATTGTTGCTGTGCATGTTGTGTGTTTGCTATGATAAAATAGTTAGTATTCTGTGATATAACTGATTGCTGTCATTTAAGTTTAAAAAGGATTAGGTCACCTATTCACCCCCCCCCCCTCTAGGTGTTTAGGTACCATATCTTTCAAGTGGTATCAAAGCGAGGTTCCTCAAAAAGGACTAACAGTCTGAGGAGATCCTGTTTGGCAGATTCAGTGTAAGGCAAAACACAGATTCAAGAAATTCAAGAAAATCAAGAAACATGGGTTCCTCTGAGAATCACAAGGAATTGGGTTCCATGAAATTACCCATATGTAGGAAAGAGATCTTTGGGATCTGGAAGGAAAGGGTAAGGCTGTTTATGGAGGCCTCAGACCCTAGAATCTACATCACAGTAAAGGAAGGGCCTTATGTGCCCATGAAGATTTCAGTTTTAGATGCAAATCAGAGAACTCCAAAGGATTTCTCTGAGATGACTAAGGATGAGATTGTCCTAGCCACAATGAACAAGAGGGCACAAAACATTATAGTGAGTGCCATAGATGATGCAACATTTCAGAATCTTATACACTGTAAGACAGCCAAGGAGATGTGGGACACTCTTATAGTGTATATGGAAGGATCTGAAGAAGTAAGACAAGATAGAAAATCCTTGCTAAATCAGGAGTATGAGAGTTTTAGACAAGGTAAAGGTGATAGCATAACTGAGTGCTACAAGAAGTTCTACAGAATAGTTAATGAACTCATGTCTTATGGAAGAGAGTTCAGTAACTATGAACTAAATGACAAGTTCCTAAGGTCCCTAACCAAAGATTGGGACACAAAGATCTGTGCCATTAGAGAAATGGCTAAGTTGGGGGAAATTCCTCCTCCTACACTGTTTGGCAAGTTGTTGTCATATGAAATGCAATTGACAGTGAGGAAGGAGGAGGAGAAATCAACAAGGACTGAGCACAAGGAAAGAACTGTTGCTTTCAAGACAGAAGTTCCCAGAAAGTGCAGGAATAAGTCATCAACTCCACCTCCAGAGGTAGTTGAATCAGAATCAGATGAGTCAGTCAGCACAAAGACTGAGAGCAGTGAAAGTGATGAAGACTTTGCTGCCTTCACTAGACACTTTCAGATATTCTTGAAGAAGAAACAGTGGAGGTCAAGACCTTCTTCTTCAAAGGGAAAGGAAGTCTTTTATCAGGAGAAAAAGCCTTCAAAGAAAGACAGGAAGAGGACAAAGTCAAGCAAGGAAACTGGTTCAAAGATAGTGTGCTATTGCTGCAATAGACAGGGTCATGTTATTGCAGATTGTCCAGAGAAGAGAAAGGAATCTGGTGACAGGAAAAAGCCTCACTTCAAAGGCAAGAAAGAGAAGTCTTTTGTTGCCAAGAAGGAGAAGACTCTATCAGATATCTCTTCTTCAGAAACTGAGTCTGAGGCTGAAGCCTACATAGGGCTGTTTGCTGAAAAAGAAGAAGAAGAATTCATGCAGATCATGGAGTCTATTTATGAACAAGAAGACAGTCAATGCCAAGGGCTAATGGCTTTGACAGAGAGTGCTAAAATCCTGGAGCAGCCAGGACCCAGTAAGGTACAAGGTTCAAGTTCAAGTTCAGTTTCTTGTTCTAGTTCAGATTCAGATTCTTCTTCATCAAGTGATGAGAATGTATCTGAGTCTGAGGATGATATTCATCAGCTTATAGATGAATATAAAGTGTTGTTGCAAGCTTACAAGAAAAGCAAGTCCCTTGCTAAAAGACAGGCAAAGGAAATTGCTGATCTTAAAGCTGCTGCAACAGATTCTGAGAAGCAATTTGATCAAAAGCTTAATGAAATAGCCAGGCTGAAACACATAACAGTGATTCAGATGGGCACTATCACCTTTAAGAATGATCAAATCAAGAGTCTGGAGATAAATCTTCAGAAAGAGAGAGATCTTGTTGCTAGGTTTTCTAAACCTAAGTCAGTGCTACCTTTAATTGATGAATTTGTTCATCATAAAGGCAAGGCTGGACTGGGCTTTATTAGACCTGCAGGGACTGAGCAGTGCAAGTCTAAGTCCAAAGGCAAAGCCCCAACATTCAACAAGGCTGTTGTAGACAAGACACCCAAGGCTGCACCTAAGCAAAGGTACAATAAGTTTGAATGTTGGTGCTGTGGCAAAGTTGGCCATTTTGCAGTGGACTGTTGGCACAATGCTAGTGCCAAAGTGAGTACCAAGCTATCTGGTGGAAAGCCAGTAGGTAGCTTTGTCAGATTGCAGACTAACAAGTACCAAGGACCCAAGAATTCTTTGGGTTCTAAGGTTCATTAATCTGTTTTGCAGATGAGTCCAAGTGGCCATACCCCAACATGGTACTTGGACAGTGGATGTTCCAGACATATGACTGGAACTAAAGGATTACTAAAGGACTACATTCCAGTAAAAGATGGTCCAAAAGTCACCTTTGGTGGTTCTGAAAAAGGAATCATCAAAGGGTTTGGTAACATTTCTACAAACTTGGTTACCATTACTCAAGTGGCTTATGTTAAAGGGTTGAAACACAACCTAATAAGTATAAGTCAATTAAGTGATGTAGGGTATGACATCTCATTTGTTAAAAATGGTTGTCATATCAAGAGGTCAAGTGATCAAGAGATCATTTTGACAGGTTATAGGAAAAGGAATGTCTACTGCCTAGACATTATGATTAAGAACAATGGTTCTCCAGTTTGTCTTGTAGCTGATGAGACAGTCTCTCATTGTGTCAAATGGCACAAGAGGCTTGCCCATCTTAACTACAAGACTATTAGCAAACTCTTTAGCAAAGAGTTAGTGAGGAATGGTCCTCAAGTTAAGTGTATCAAAGATGGTATTTGTTCAGCTTGTCAAAAGGGCAAGCAGACTAAATCCACCTTTAGAAGCATAGAAAACAAAGATGCTGTGAGGTGTTTGTACCTCTTGCATATGGATCTCTTTGGTCCAATGCCAGTTCACAGCTTAGGTAGGAAGGTCTATACCTTTGTAGTTGTAGATGACTACTCAAGGTTTTCCTGGGTGTTCTTCTTAAGACAGAAATCTGAAACTCCTAGTGTTTTCTATAGCTTTGTCAAGCAAATTCAGAATGAACTAAATAGTACAGTGGTCAAAATTAGAAGTGACCATGGTACTGAATTTCAGTCTGATAACATGACAAAACTATGTGAAGACTTTGGAATATTTCAAGAATTCTCTTCACCTAGAACACCTCAGCAAAATGGCATTGCTGAGAGGAAAAATAGGACCTTGATAGAGGCTGGTAGGACCCTACTAAGTGATACATCACTGCCAGAATATTTCTGGGCTGAAGCAGTTAACACTGCATGCCATGTTATAAATAGGGCTACCATCACTAAAAGGCTTAACAAGACCCCCTATGAAGTTGTGAAAGGCAGGAAACCAAACCTATCCTATTTTAGGATCTTTGGTTGCAAATGCTTCATACTTAACAATGGGAAGTCTTACTTAACTAAGTTTGCTGCCAAGTCCCAAGAGGGAATTTTTGTTGGGTACAGCAATAATAGTAAGGCTTATAGAGTCTACAACTTGACTACACAAGTTGTAGAAGAATCTGTGCATGTAGTTTTTGATGAGACTAAACTTATTAATAATGAGTTGTCTAGTAGTGTATGCAGCCCCACAGGTTTGACAAAGAAAATGGACAAGCTTACTATAGAAGAAGTGCCTGCTGCAAGACAGCAAGTAGAAGACAGTAGCTGTTGTCCAGGGGGAGAACTACATGTGCCAATTGCTGAAGAAATCCAAGATATACAGCATGATGCAGATGCTGAAGTGGTTCAACTAGAAGTTAGGATGCCTCCAGCCCACAATCTTAGAGATCATCCAGTAAAGCTGATTATTGGAGATCCAAGACAAGGAGTTCAAACCAGGAGTAGAAACATGAATGCAGCAATCTACTCCAGCTTTCTGTCACAAGTTGAACCTAAGAAGTTTGAAGAAGCAATACAAGATCCACAATGGACTGAAGCAATGCAAGAAGAGCTTAATCAGTTCAAGAGGTGCAAGGTCTGGGAACTTGTTCCTAAACCTAAAGACCACAATGTAATAGGAACTAAGTGGATCTACAGGAATAAGATGGATGAACAAGGGGTCATCATTAAGAATAAGGCAAGATTGGTTGCTAAAGGATATAGGCAAGAAGAAGGTATTGATTTTGATCAAACCTTTGCTCCAGTAGCCAGACTGGAAGCCATAAGAATGTTCTTGGCCTATGCAACCTATCAAGGATTCAAGGTTTACCAAATGGATGTCAAGTCAGCATTCTTAAATGGTAATCTTAAAGAAGAAGTCTATGTGGAACAGCCTTCAGGTTTTGTTGATCCAACTCTACCTCATCATGTCTATAGACTTAGGAAAGCTTTATATGGGTTAAAGCAAGCCCCTAGGGCTTGGTATGAAACCCTATCTAGTTTCCTCATTGAGAACAAGTTCTCAAGGGGGAAAATAGATAAGACTCTATTCCTTAGGGAATCTAGAGGCAAAGTCATACTAGTCCAAATATATGTAGATGACATTATATTTGGGTCTACTGAAAGCAGCCTTTGCAAAAAGTTTGCAAAACTTATGCAAGGTCAGTTTGAGATGAGTAGTATGGGAGAGCTGAAGTTTTTCTTGGGTCTCCAAGTTAAACAGACTGAAAGTGGTTTATCCATATGTCAGTCCAAGTTCACCCTAGAACTCATAAGGAAGTATGGTATGGATTCATCCAGCACCATGAAGACTCCTATGGGGTCAAGTATGTCTCTTAGCAAGGATGATGCAGGGAAACCTGTAGATGAAACCTTGTATAGAGGGATAGTTGGCTCCCTATTATACTTGACTGCTAGTAGACCTGACATCATGTATGCTACATGTGTTTGTGCCAGGTATCAAGCCTGCCCTAAAGAGTCTCATTTGACAGCAGTCAAAAGAATATTGAGATATCTAAAGGGCACTCCCTATCTAGGCCTCTGGTACCCTAGGAATGGAGATTTTGATCTAACAGGTTATTCAGATGCAGACTTTGCAGGATGCAAAGAAGATAGAAAGAGCACTACTGGAACCTGTCAATTCCTAGGTGGGAGACTAATTTCATGGAGTAGCAAAAAGCAAACCAGTGTGGCTATCTCCACAGCAGAGTCAGAGTATGTAGCTGCAGGAAGTTGCTGTGCTCAACTTCTGTGGATACAACATCAGCTAGAGGACTATGGATTTCAGGTAAGTAGAACTCCACTTTTCTGTGATTCTACAAGTGCTATTTCAATAGCTAATAACCCTGTATCACATAGTAGAACTAAACATATTGAAATTAAATATCATTTTCTTAGGGAGCATGTAGAAAGAGAAGATATTTTACTTGAATATGTTAAAACTGATAATCAAATAGCTGATATGTTTACTAAGCCCCTAGAAGAAGCTAAGTTCAATAGATTCAAAATTGAACTAGGAATGTTAAACTTAGAGTAAGTTTACAGAATTAAAATTGGCTAAGTAAAAAAGTGTCGACACATAGACAAGTCTATGTCGACACAGAATAGTGGTGTCGACACTTCAGGAAAAAGGTGTCGACACATCCAGGATGTTGGTGTCGACACTTCAGAATGTTAGTGTCGACACATGACAAGTAGGTGTCGACACATCCAATATGGTGTCAACACTTATGTTTTACTCAGAATTTTCTAAGTAAAGTCTCGACAATGTGTCGAGTTATGTTGTGTCGACACATAACCAAGTGTCGACACATAAAATCTGTTGACTAAACTTGTGTCGACACATATGTGTCGAGACATTATAAGTCAGTGTCGACACTTATTGCCAGTGTCGACACATTTTAAGTTAGCTGTCCCGCTTGTTCATCTTCAAAATTAGAAAGGTATAAATAGGGTTCTGTCTTTGTTTGTCGACACGCTTTCAAAGTTTCGAGACCAAAACTACTGTGTCGACACCTCTCTTTTCTAAAGACAAATTCTACAAACCCTAATGGCACCTAAGCTTGAGGAGAACGTTAACGAAGGATATGAGCTTGTGCGCGGCGCGTTCGACGATGCCGATCAAGAAATTCAGGCAGTAGTAACCCTAGTCGCCGACTCTGGGTTAGAGTACTTAGTTTCCGAACCTACTAAGATATGGAAGAAAGAGGTTCTTGAATTCCTTAATGGAGCTGCAGTAGATGAATCTGGATACAGAATCAAATCCAGAGTTCATGGAACTAAGGTCAAGGTTTCACCTAAAAATCTGAGGAAGGTGCTCCAGCTACCAAAAACTCAAGATGAAGAAGAAATTACTGCATCCAAGACCAGGGAAGCTCTAACCTGGTGTGGACTTGATCCAAAGATGAAGATTGGTTCTGTATTTAACAGGAAAGGCATGAATAATCAAGGAAAATTCATGTCTGAGATTGTTGGAAAGGTCTTACTCAGTAAGCCTGGAGGGCATGACAGAGTGTCTGCCTATATGTTTGGAATCATGACAAGGATAATCTTCACTCTGAAAACAGACTGGTCTATAGTGGTTTATGAGAAGATTAAGGAGAGCTTGAAGAAGCCCAATCTGGGCAGAATCATTAGTCTCTACCTAGCTGGTACCATACCAGAGATAATAAATACTGCTGCAGGAAGCAAGATAAACCACATAAGGAAGATGGATCAAAGGATCTTTTCAAGATGGGACAGGGTGTTGTCCAAGGAAATGCCAACCCCAGAGAAGACAATTACTGGGAAAGACACTCCTCCAAAGAAGAAAAGGAAAACAGCTCCTGTGGAACAAGTGTCCACTAGCAGTTCTGGGAGTGAAGAACATGTTGTCTTCACTCCAGATGAGCATGAGGAAGAGCCTGCAGTGAAATCTCCTGCTGCTCAAGAGATTGCTGAGATCCAGGGGGAGCCTCCAGTTGTAGAAGAACCCTCTACACTGGACAGTGAGCAAGCCACCACCATCATACAAGAGGTACTCACTGACCTAAATACTTTAGAATATCTTAAAGAAGATGCTGATTTGTCTGATGTTCCTCAGCAAACTCAGCTGCCTAGTCAAGCTCCAGATGTTGTTATAGAAGACACATCTGCTGTACAAGAAGAGATTCCTGATCCAGTAGTTGAAGAGCAAAGAATGTCTCCAGCTTCTTCACCCCCTGAATACACCATGGAAGATTTATTTCTCAATCTAGATCAAGCAGATTTTGACATGGACAAGGATGCTGCTGAAAAAGATCATGCTGTTGTTGAGGGGGAGCAAGTGCAAGTTATGGAAGAGCCTTTAAGGCCAGAAAATGAGAAGGCACCTGATGTGCAAGCTGACAGACCTCCAAGCCCTAAGGATAGGGTTGACATAGCCAGCACTTCTGCCTCTGAAGATGAGGAGAGTGCTAGGGAAAAGAAGAAGAAACTGTATGTCTTTAAAAGGAGAAGTCAGAGTTATAAGAAAGCTCTGCAATCTATAGCCCCACAGCCTATAGTTCAACAAGCTCCAACTGTTGATTATAGTGCATTAATGATTGCAATGCAGATAAAACTGGATGAACAGAGAAAAGCTATAGAGGCTTATGTGGATGAAGGGCAGAAGTCATTACAATTTGATCTGGCCCAAGATATAAAGTCTATAAGGTTTGAAATGAACCTTAACAAGAAGGAGATGAATGAATGCTTCCACAAAGGTGGAAATGCAGTGGTGTATTTGGCAACACACCAAGAGAAGATCAAAGAACAAGTGGATGACATAGCATTGAAACAAGGATATGTTCTTGAAAATCAGTTAAGAATGAATGACAATTTGACTGCCTCCCATAATGCTATAGTCACTGAGTTGAAGAACAAGGCTGCTGACCCTTCTACATCTTCTGCTACTATCAAAGCTGAATTTGACAAAGCCTTTCAAGAAGAAATTTCTGCTGTTAAGTCTGCAATCCAAGCCTCCCAGAAAGCCATCTCTGAACAACTTCAAAAGCTCAAACCATTCTTCAAAGAGGGAATCAGATACTTGGATAGTCAAATAAGATTTCAAAAGGATGATGTCAGAGATCATATGGCTAGAGAAGTCATAAAGGGGGAGAGAGTTTTAGTCAAAGCTAGCTCTGACCATGCAAAGTGGATATCAAATTCCATCAGAGCTACACTGGGCTATCCTCCACTTTGTGATGATGACAATGTGGCAGAATCTGGAATTCAACCTGCATATCTTGGAGGTGAGCAACCAGAGGTAGCTCAAGTGATATATCCTCCACCAGATTTTGACATGGTGCAAGCTGACATTCAGCAGATGTATAGCCCAACTGAAGGAAAGTCTAATGTTATTCTGGATAAAGTGGTTCAGCCTATTACTGAAGCCATGCAAGAGGCATTACAGAAGGAGGAAGAGACAAGGTTGTCTAAGAAGAGGTTTAGGGAACAAGCAGAACAAAGGCCAGACTTTGAACAGTGGAGCCCTACCTCTAGGAATATAATTTTAACTGCCTGGAAAGCTGCCAAGGACAATACTCATGACAGGAACAAATGGTTTTCTGAAGCAGAATGGAGAAAACATGAGATCAGGCAGGAAGCAATAGTTCAGTATAGAAGGAAGGCAAAGATGGGAAAGCTACCTCCTACTGCAGTGGAGCCTAGCAAGTACTTTCCTAAGCCATATCACTATTTTGAGAGGCAGAAGATCAAGGCAGAAGAACTCAAAAAGAAAGATCTAAAAGGCAAGAAGCCTGCTGATGCTGAAACTGTTGATGCCCCTGTCAAAGCTCAAGTTCAAGCTGGCAAGGGAATAGTTATCAAGGAACCTGATCAGAAATAGATTAAGATTTTACTTGAAGATTATTTTGTAATCTTTTGAATGTAAAACATTTTTGTAAACTACTGAAAATGTATAAGAAAAATGTTAGAACAATATATGATCAATATATTTCATGATTGTTCTGTGAATGTGT
The DNA here is from genome assembly GCA_039583875.1 of Platanthera guangdongensis. Classification (NCBI taxonomy): domain Eukaryota; kingdom Viridiplantae; phylum Streptophyta; class Magnoliopsida; order Asparagales; family Orchidaceae; genus Platanthera; species Platanthera guangdongensis. The sequence continues at coordinate 126,893,781 of CM077166.1, forward strand.
CTATTTCTTATTTGTTCTGAAATGATGAATGTGTATACATGTGTGAATTAATACATGTTTATGTTTACCCTGCTGAATATAACCTGCTTTACATCATTTTGTAATTTTTAATTATGAATGGTGTATATCATTGACTAAGGGTTATGACTTCTCCAAATAGGGGGAGATTGTTGGGTACATTGGTCAAATGTACCTGATTTGAAGAAGCCTCACCCAACTCAATGATATACATCATAATGTATTTGATGTATGTTGAGTTTACTTGTGCAGGTTATGTAATCACTGGACTGAAGCAAAAAGTTTCTAAGTCCATGTGTCGACACCCAGAGGGAAAGTGTCGACACTTAAGAAGACTTGTGTCGACACCCAGACAAGCAGTGTCGACACTTGGAGTCATTGTGTCGACACCTGGGATGCAGAGTCGACACCAGACAGTAAGTGTCGACACTTGGAGCTGTGTCGACACTCAGTGAAGAAAAGTGCAGACAGAAAGTGTCGACACAAGGAGCTGTGTCGACACCCAGTGAAGCTGTGTCTACACCAGAAAGTGTCGACATTTGGAGCTGTGTCAACACTCAGCAAAAGTCTGCAGAGACTAAGTTAAAGTGTCGACACTCAGAACAATGTGTCGACACTCAACAGAAGAGTCAGCACTTGAAGTAAGTGTCGACACTCAGCACAATGTGTCGACACACAACCAGAAGAGTCAACACATGAAGTAAGTGTCGACACCCAGCACAATGTGTCGACACTTAGCTAAAGACACTACACTTGAAGAAAGTGTCGACACCCAGCACAATGTGTCGACACTTAGCTAAAGACTCTACACTTGAAGAAAGTGTCGACACAAGGAGCTGTGTCGACACTTAGCAAAGATCAGAAAGATCAACAAAATTATTCTAAGTACAAGTGTCGACACTAAGGGAATGTGTCGACACTCAGCTGAAGTCTCAACAAAAAGAAGGTGTGTCGACACAAGGAGCTGTGTCGACACTCAGCAAGTATCGACATTAAAGACTATGTGTCGACACCAAGAAGCAGTGTCGACACTTAACAGTTACAACACATGAAGATGTGTCGACACAAAGGTGATGTGTCGACACTTAGAAGAATTCAGTAAAAGACAGAAGATCAAGTATTTGTGTCGACACTCAATTTTAGTATCGACACCTGAAGAAGAATCTGTGTCGAGACATACAAGGAGTTGTGTCGACACCTTGTAGACTTGTGTCGACACTTACACAGCATGTGTCGACACTTGGACTATAAGTGTCGACACTTAAAGACAGAAAGTCTCGACACTTTCAGACAGTTAGAGATTTTCAAGAAATGACTGGATGACTTGACAACTGCCATTCCAGCCGGTCTACAGCACTTGTCAGAGATATCAGAAGTCAGTTATGGACCGGACCAGCCGGTTACTATGAAGAAGGCCTATAAATAGTCTCATACAGTTTACAGAAATGTTGTTGTTGAGGTTGATCACATTGTTGAAGAACAAGTTATTAAAGTGGTACATAGAGTATCAACACAAGAAGATCTTGCAGTCCAAGTGCAGATCTAAGAAGTTGGAGAGAGAGGGCTCCATCCAAGAAATCAGCCTCTGGAACTAGGCTGAGAAGAAGGATTCAGATTCATTCTGGATCTTAAGTGGCAGAGGTCAAGGAACTACTGCAGGAGGATTCAGTCTTATTCAGTTCTACTCAAGAAGCTTTGAAGAAAGCTAAGTCAGATTGAATCCAGCTGAGTTCTTCCAAGAACTCATCAAGAAACTCTCAACTCCCCTCTTTTATTTCTGAGTTGTTGAGTTAATATTTGTAATACATTTTTATCTTGTAGGATCCTTTGGATCTGAGTGAATTGTAAGCCTATAATTATAAAGGCTGAGGGTAGGGCTTGAGAGCCTGAGTGTAGGAGATTGAGATCTCTGAGTGTAGGCCTTGTTGGCTGAGTGTAGGCCTTGGTTGGCTGAGTGTAGGCCTTGATTGGCTGAGTGTAGGCTTTGGGATAAAGCTGAGTTGTAAGGCTTTGGGCCTGAGGTGTAGGAACCAATTTGGGTTCTGAGACAGTGGAGGAGTTTGGCCGAATCTAGTACACTGCTAGATAGGCGAAGGGGGAAAGTGGATGTACCCATATCTTGGGGAACCACTATAAACCACTGTGTATGCTGTGCTGTGCTGTGATTGTTGCTGTGCATGCTGTGTGTTTGCTGTGATAAAATAGTTAGTATTCTGTGATATAACTGATTGCTGCCATTTAAGTTTAAAAAGGATTAGGTCACCTATTCACCCCCCCCCCCTCTAGGTGTTTAGGTACCATATCTTTCACCTATATTTGAGGACTTGTTGTGGTTTCTCATTTTTATATAATGTTTGTGGACTCAATTATAATTCAGTTTATGATTACTCCTCTCTCTTTGATGACCGAAAAGGCCGACAGAATCAGCGTTTTGTAGTGGCGGCCTTCCCGAGTGTCGGTACAACCGTAAAACAGCGATTCTGGGCATAAGACTCCCGGGTTTGAAAAAGAAAAAAAATGGGGGTCTTAAATGGAGTACCTTTTGGATCAGAAGGATCTCAATAGGCGACAACGAAAGTGGATGGAGTTCATCGGGGACTATACCTTTGATATTCATTATAATCCTGGGATGGGAAATGTTGTCGTAGATGCATTGAGACTTAGGACTCCAACAAGGGCAAATTGGTTGCAGATGCATGATAAGCATCTGATCCAGGAGTTGGAAGCATTAAAGATTTCTTGTGTTGACAAGAATTCCACAACAAATGCATACTTGAACTAGACGGAGGTACAGTATGACCTTACGGACAGGGTTCGGCAGGCAATGGAACTTGATGCAAGTTTGCAACACTATGCCGTGGATAGGTCAAATGGCCAAATCTCCTGGGATGACAGCCTCTTGTAGAAAGATGGTCATTTGTGCATCCCAAGTATGGGTAAGCTAAGAGAAGAATTGATGTATGAGGCACACTTTACAAAATACTCAATTCACCCAGGGAGCACAAAGATGTACAAAGACATGAAAAAGCTTTTCTGGTGGTTGGGTTTGAAGAAGGACATCAGACATTATATGGCTAAATGCCAGTCTTGTGCCTTAGTGAAAGCTGAATGCCAGAACCCTGGCAGTTTACTGAAGTCGCTACCTATTCCAGAATGGAAGTTTGATGATATTTCGAATGGATTTCTTGCACGGTTTGTCTAGATCGCAAAGCGGTAATGATTCAGTTTGGGTAATCGTAGCCCGATAGACTAAAGTGGCTCACTTTATTCCGAATAAGATGGGCGATTCAGTGGAGGTCTTGGCTAAGCTTTATGTTGAGCAAATCGTACGATTGCACGGTGTGCCGCATAGCATCGTAAGTGATCAGGACGTGCGCTTTACTTCGAATGATTGGAGACTCATCCATCAATTGTTGGGGACAAAGTTAACATTCAGTACGGTCTTTCATCCACAAACGGATGGGCAAACTGAGAGAACCAATAGAACGATAGAGGACATGCTCCAAATGTGCGCGTTGGATTTTGGAAAGAGATGGGAAGATCATCTCTATATGCTAGAGTTTGCCTACAATAATAACTATCAAGCAAGTATAAATATGGCACCGTTTGAAGCTTTGTATGGTAGGAAGTGTCGTATACCATTAGCTTGGGCAGAATCAAGCGAATCTAAGTTATATAAGCATAAAGAAGTCGAAGAAGCTAATTTGACAATACCCTCTATTCGGGAGAGGCTACTGATAGCCCAAGATAGACAAGCTAAATACTACAACGCCAAGCACCGGAACGTGGAATTTGCGGTTGGCGAGTGCGTCTATTTAAAGATCAAACCATTCAAAGGCGTATCTAGGATTCAACGCTTGTAAAAGCTGAGTCCAAGATATCTTGGTCCGTTTGAAGTGGTGGAACGAGTTGGCGAAGCTCCCTATCAGCTATCTCTTTCGGCAGAATTGAGTGGATTACATGTTGTGTTTCACATCTCAGTGCTTCGAAAAGCCGTGAAGGATCCAGCTCAAGTAAATGCGAATGATTGCATATTGGTCGAATCTGGGCTAATGGCTATGGTTGGGCCCATTTGAATCGAAGATAAAGCGGGTAAGCAGCTGCAGAACAAGAAAATCGGGATGGTCAAGGTCTGGTGGGACAATTGTGGCTGTGAGGAGCTAACTTGGGAGCGGGAGCAGACCATGCGGGCAGAATTTCCCGAATTGTTTGTCTAAACCGGTATAACAGGTTTTGTGTTATTTTGGACAGAACATAAAATGTTGTAACAAATTTTGTTGAAGAAAAGTTATGTTATAACTTATTGGTTTCTGTGTTCTGATGTTGTATCCAAATTTCTGGACGAAATGTTTATTAGGATGGGAGGGTTGTAACACCCCAAAATGAAACCGACAAAGAGTTGGCCTAGCTGGGCGAGAAATCGTCGAGCAGAGCTCGACGAAGTTAGCCCGTTCGATGAATTTCGTTGGACGAAATTTGTCCCGTTCGACGAATTGTCAAAAATATGGATAGGACAAAGTGCGGTCTTGTGTCAGGTGGCTGGTGTGCAGACACTGAGCGGTGGTTGACATTTTAGCTTCAATCCCACGTCGTTGATGTGTTTTGAGGGGAAGAAATCGTGTGGCTGGAAGATAACCCGATCCCTTATCTGTAGAGAATGGAAACTGTAACTTATTATTCCCTTTGTCTATTCTCTCTCTTCCCGATTTCTGGAGCAGGCCCTCTCAGCTATTAGGGTTTGAGTGCTCTGGTTGTGCTGCTGAAGGAGGATTTGGGGCTGGAATCTAAAGCCAAAGCGAGATTTGCGAAGAGGAAAGTGCAACGATCATTTTCGTCCGAGTAGAAACGCTTTGCCATGAATCCGAAGAGATCTTCAAGAGTAACGATCTTTCTTCTAGGACAAGTGAAGTCCTTCTTTTGGCATATGCATGGAATCCCCCACCAAAAGGTGGAAAGTCGAGTCAGTTCCTTTGGGTTGATTCATGAAATCCCCACCAAGTCTTGCATATAGATCCGGAAATGTGTACTACGGAATATGCATATTGTATGAAGCCTATCTGGACAGGTTGGTCTAGATTGGTGATGTTTTATTTTACACACCGGAGAAGACTCCGCGTATAAATGAGTATTTTGTGGAGTCGGTGGTTTGTGCCTGTGAAGGGTAGTAGCAAGAAGTACTGGAGTGGAATTCCGGGAAAATACCCGCAAAGTGCATGTGATGTATTATATGAAAGACCAGTGTTTCTTGCACTGCAAGTGGCTGCAGGGATTTTTGGATGGTTGGTCCTGATAAGGTTAGGGATGTGGACAAAAAGAGAGTTCTATCGCTAATGTCGGGCGAGAGTGTGTGTCGTTGGCGATGGCTCCAAGCTAACATGTGATTGTGAAGCCAGTCCTTAGTGGACAGTGTGGCTAGTGTGAGCTATGTGATCTCTTAAGAAGGCTTCGTACCGAACGGATAAGGGGATGCTGACCCGCATCAGTCTAGTCATTGAACTAACGATTTGAGTAACGGGCAAGGGATGAACTGTATCCGTATTATGGTTGTCTGACATGAGTGCATAGGATATTGACATTTGTCATGTTCATATAATGATAGTCTTAGTCCTGCGCGCCATTAAGACTAAAGTCTCTGATTGTACGCCGTGGAGCGAAATGCTCAAGTTCGCCATTGTAAATTGTGGTGGGACCCTGGTTTTCCGGTATACCAAGAATGTGTCCTGAGTGCACGGAACGTCAGGCCGTGTGGTAGGCATTTGTGATGTATTGGTGGTGCATGAGTCCACATCTTATGATATATCTGATTGTGAAATGCTATGCCTACAGGGAAGAAATACCACTTCTCAGGGTAAGGGGTAGGGTCGTTATAAATTGGTCAGCTGAATGCTGACCGTTGCATTCTTTACCACCATTGTGGTGGATTGTCGCCATGCAGGTGCTGGAGAGCCGAGTGGAAAAGAGTGGGTTGAAGCCCTCGTTACTGCTGTTGCTGGCCCTCGAAGGCCGAATGAAGAATTTTATTATTTTCTTGAATGACCGTCCTGCGTACCAATGTTTGTCATCCACACATGTACAACTTAACTGTAAGGCCTTAAGGCCTGACTTGTTGTGTATTTTGTGTACAATCCTTTGTGGTGTTATATATATAAATGCTGGTTTATATATTGTGGTCATTCAAATGTGTTGAGTTCAAATAATTTAAAAGCTTCCATTAGTATGCTCTACATTAGGATGCGAATAATTTTTGATATTAACCTATAAACTCCGCCACTTGTTTGTGCTATATGGTGTGGGGCCCTAGCCGGACCTTCTACAATATGTCATGTAACGGAGGAAGGCGTTACAATTTGGTATCAGCTTGTCTCAGTCTTCCTCTTTCGAATTCGTGGTCGAACTCTTTTGTGGGGGTGGCGAGCATGTGTAAGTGCGACCCGCTTTAACCATAAATGAACTCAAGAATGTCCACTAAGGAATGCAAATACACTTGTTTGAGGAACCTGTGTGTTCTTATATTGTTGATCTTACTTATGCAAAGTCGCTAAAGTGTGTCTTTTCCACCTATAGGTTACTCGAAGTGGTGCTGGACAGTCTTAGCCCCAGCATTCCAATGAGAGTGTGGCACCAGTTGAGGTGCCTACGCCTCCTCCTTCTGCGGAAACAGTATGCTAAGTGTAACAGCCCGATTTTTGTCAGCAGGCCAATTTTCAGGTGACACGGCCTGGGACACGGGCGTGTCCCAGGGCGTGTCCTGCGTGCGTCGAGTTTTGAGAGGAACAGTCGACGAATGGTCGAGAAACTTTGGTCTACTCTGGACACGGCCTGTGATACGGGCATGTCACAGGGCGTGTCAGCACGTTTGATGAAAGCTGCTCGACGATCATCGAGTGTCGAGATGTGTTCGACGTTTATCGAGTGAATTGAACACGGCCTGTGACACGGGCGTGTCACAGGCCGTGTCCCTTTGGTTCGACGAACTCAGCCCGACGAATTTTGAGCTGGGGCGTGTCGAAGTGCCGTGTATGGGCACACGGCCTGGGACACGGGCGTGTCACAGGCCGTGTGAGTCTCGGGTGATTTTGGGATTTTTTTCAGCCTGACGAACACGGCCACAGACACGGGCGTGTCTGAAGGCGTGTTGGGGACACGGCCCATGATACGGGCGTGTCACATGGGCGTGTCACTGGTTTGGATAAGTCAGTTGGGCACCGCTTGAGGCACACAGCCATGGAAACGGGCGTGTCACGGGCCGTGTCAGGGCAAAAATCAGGTTTTCTATCAAATTTGTGGCCGTCCATTCCATCAGCTGGGATCCAAGGGCTGAGCTTCTTTTCCTCTTCCCTTAAGGCCGAAAACTGAGAACATATTCTCAGTTGATTACTGCCTTCATCTTTCTACAAGTTAGAGAGAGAAAGGGAGAGGAAGAAGGAGGAAGAAGAAGAAAGGCTGCTACTGGTGGAGCTTGAGAGTATCAAGCTACGTTCCGAGGCCAGTCTTGCAGAGGCAAAGCTTTTGCGGTTCTTTCGAGCCAGCTAGGCGTTCTTGGAACCAAAACGGTCGTCAAGGGTAACGAATTTTCTTCCTAGCCATGTGAAGGCTTTCTTTTGGCATATGTTTGTGATTCCCCCACCAAGAGGTGGCTGATTTTGGGAATCTTTGGGTGGATGCATGAAATCCCCTTTGTTGGCATATAGATCCAGAAATGAAGTATGGAATAGGCATGATGTGTGAAGCCCATCTGGACAGGTTGGTCTGGATTGGTGATGTTGCATACGAACCAGAGAAGACTCCATGATAAACGTGTAGTTTAAGGAGTCAATGGGTTATGCCTGTGAAGGGTAGTAGAAGGAAGTACTGGAGTGGTAGTCCAGGAAAATATCCGTGTTATGCTTGTGCTATTGGCTTCTTTTCCTGTTCCCTTAAGGCCGAAAACTGAGAACATATTCTCATTTGATTAGTGCCTTCATCTTTCTACAAGTTAGAGAGAGAAAGGGAGAGGAAGAAGGAGGAAGAAGAAGAACGGCTGCTGCTGGTGGAGCTTGAGAGTATCAAGCTGCGTTCCGAGGCCAGTCTTGCGGAGGCAAAGCTTTTGCAGTTCTTTCGAGCCAGCTAGGTGTTCATGGCACCAAAACGGTCGTCAAGGGTAACGACTTTTCTTCCTAGCCATGTGAAGGCTTCCTTTTGGCATATGTTTGTGATTCCCCCACCAAGAGGTCGCTGATTTTGGGAATCTTTGGGTGGATGCATGAAATCCCCTTTGTTGGCATATAGATCCGGAAATGGAGTACGTAATAGGCATGCTGTGTGAAGCCCATCCGGACAGGTTGGTCTGGATTGGTGATGTTGCATACGAACCGGAGAAGACTCTGTGATAAACGTGTAGTTTAAGTAGTCAACGGGTTATGCCTGTGAAGGGTAGTAGCAGGAAGTACTGGAGTGGTAGTCTTGGAAAATATCCGTGTTATGCTTGTGCTATTGGGTCGTCCTGTGAATGAGTAACAGGAAGTAGTGGTGTGACCAGGAAAGGACCTTTGTGATGCTTGATGTCGTAGGGTGTCCACCTGTGAAGAGAGTAACAGGAAGTACTAGTGTACCCAGGAAATACCCCTGACATTTGTGATATTGCGGTGTCCACCTGTGAAGCGAGTAACAGGAAGTACTGGTATGCCCAGGAAAGACCCTCTATGTTTTGAATGGGTGTAGAGAAATACCCAGGCTGAATCCAAGAACAGGATTGGTGAGACCGACCCGCGCCTTTGATATATATCCATGCTTGTGATATGATATGCCTGCAGGGAAGATTACCGCTGCCCCGAGAAAAGGGGTAGGGTCGTTATAATTTGGTCAGCTGAACGCTGACTGTTGCTTCTGTTTGCCCCCGTTGGGTGGATTGTCCCTGTACAGGTGTTGGAGAGCCAAGCGGGACGCATAAAGGTTGAGGTCCTTGCTGTTGCTGCTGCTGCTACTGCTAACCCTCGAAGGCTATTTGGAAATGCTTGTTGTGTTTTCTTTTTATTGTGGTCGGCCTGCGCGCCAATTTTGGGGCCACTGTTTGAAAGCCTTATAAGGCCATAATGCCAATGATGTTTACATGTTGTAAGACATTCCTATATGCTATAAAATATGGTGTTTTATTTGTTGGACATTCAAGAGAGGAGTTAAAGTGGTAGTATAGGATTCCGCTAGAATGATTTGTGATAGGTGCGCTGCGCTACTCTGGTATCATCCCGTACCTTCACCGCCTGTTTTATGATATATACTGTGGGGCCCCGGCCGGACCTTCTAGGATATACCATATGAACGGATGGGGTTGTTACACTAAGTGTCTGAAGCGCTATTTGCAATGATTCATGCACAACCTACTGGGCAGGCACAGCCTGCAATGGTGCCAGAATAGTTTGGTGTAAGGCCAAAAACTGTTGAAGCTATTGTTGATCCTCGAGCAGCTGAACGGTAGTTGAAGCAGTTTATGAGCTTCAATCCTCCTACGTTTACGTGTAACGCCCCGAAACTCAAAGGAGCAAAGGAGGACGTTTTGGGCCAGTTTGGGTTCTGGCAGAAGGCACACGGCCGGGGACACGGGCGTGTCCCAGGGCGTGTCAAGCGTATGTCGACACTTAGCCGCGAAGTCGTCGAGTTATACTCGACGATTCGTCGAGAATTGGGCACACGGCCTGCGACACGGGCGTGTCGCAGGGCGTGTCGACCCGTGTCGACACTTAGCCGTGAAATAGTCGAGTTATTCTCGACGATTCGTCGAGAATGGGCACACGGCCTGCGACACGGGCGTGTCGCAGGGCGTGTCGACCCGTGTCGACGATCGTCAAGGTGAAATCGTCGAGATTCACTCGACGATCGTCGAGTCAAGGCACACGGCCTAGGAAACGGGCGTGTCCAAGGCCGTGTCATCGAGTCGTCGACCTTCCCTCGACGAAATGTCCCGTGTACACGGCCTGGGGGCCCAGGCGTGTCAAGGTGACACGGGCAAGGACACGGGCGTGTCCTCGAACCCGTGCAGTGCTCGGGTTGAAAACGGGGAAAAATCATGGGGTACACGGCCGGCTACACGGCCGTGTCAGCTGGAACACGGGCGTGTCAGCTCGAACACGGGCGTGTTCGATACCCGTGTGCGTGTTCAGAAGATTCGATTTTGACGGCGACTGCGGCACACGGCCCTGGACACGGGCGTGTGCCAGGCCGTGTTAGGCCCAGATTTGGCATTTCAGCCCCGAATCAAAGCCGTTCGTTTCCTTGATTGAAGATCCAATGGCTGGGGGTTGTTCCTAGGAGGATATACCCGGGAGTTGACTTAGAAAAATCCATTTTTCTTACCTTTTTATCTCTCCAAACCCTTGGAGAAAGAAGAGCTAAGGCAAGAGGAAGAGGAGCTAGATCCGCCATTGGAGGAGCTTCGGAGCTCCGAATCGCAAGCCGACTCCGGATCCACGGAGGCAACGCAAGTGCGGTGATTTCTATCCGATTACATTTCGATGGCGCCATAGAGGAACGCAAGGGTAACGATCCTCATCTTGAGCTTGAATCGCTCCTTTTCTTAGCATAGGAAGCCCCCTCTCGCGAGTTTGCGGAGAGTTGGTGGCGTTCCTTCAGGTAGATATGTAAAGTCCCCGTTGTTTAGAGTCCGTATGCGAGAACGGACATAGGCATTTTGGTTGAAGCCTACCCGGACATGTTAGTCCGGATCGGTGATGTTGCATTGCATAAGGCCGGAGAAGACTCCGTGCTATTGGGTGTTTTTCGGGTTTTCTACACGGTAGATTGCAGCAGGGAGCCTTGGGGACTAACCCAAAGGTGCACCCGGAAAACTGGGCGGACACGAGGTCTTGCCAACTTGGTGGCCTAAGAGCCAACTTGAACATAACGGGGTTATGTATATTGCGGTAGAATGGGACTCGGTGAAAGTTTGACCCGCGCAAATGGCTTAAATTGCCGTTGCGATGTGAGCACGGGTTAGATGGAGCCGTACCCGCTTTATGTCGTTCGGGTTAGAGAGACCTAAAGTTACATGGCACTCGCCGCTGGCATAAATGGGGGTCTTCGGTGGTCAATGGCTTAAATTGACGTGACCAATACCATGAAGACGAATTGCTCATAGGAATGGCCGTCTAAGTGGCGGTGGTGAGTCCGGAATGTTAATGGCTTTAATTGACGTAACATCGACCGGTTCACCGAGAATGTGCCCTGAGTGCACGGGACGTGTGGCCGTATGAGCCAACTTCTGTGTTGAAATGGCTATGGTTGTATGCATTGCTCGCTTGTGCTAATGAAATGCAGGGAAGGAGCATCGCCGCCCCGAGTTGGGGGCGGGATCGTTATAATTTGGTCAGCATTGCTGACCGTTGCTTTGTTTGCCACCGTGCGGTGGTTTGTTGCTTGCAGGTGCAGCTGGACCAAGCGGTCAATAGCGGGCTAAAGCCCTTTTTGCGAAGCTGGCCCTCGAAGGCCCAAGTGGAAATGTTTTCTGTTTTACTCATGTATGACCGGCCTGCGTGCCGAGGTTTGTAAATCATGTATTAGTCAAGAGAAACATTCTGTAAGGCCTTAAGGCCGAATATTTGGGTATTTTTGTAATAACATTCCTATTATCATGTTAGTGGACATTCGTGCTCTTATGCTGGGTTCTTGTTTACAACTTATACAAACTGCTTCCGCTAGAATGCTCTGTGTAGGACGTTGAGATTGGTTGGATGGTTTCCATACGTAACCACCCGGTCTGTCTGTGGTATATGGCGTCGGGCCCCGGCCGGACCTACTGCTATATGCTATGCGACGGATAGGGGGTGTTACAATTTGGTATCAGACTACTGGTTTTGGTCGGGCTTAAAGTGAATTTGTGGGCGAATTCTTTTTAAGGGGTGGTGAGCACATTGTGTGCGTCATCGTTATAACGGTAAAAGAACCCATGAATGTCCACTTAGGAATGAAAATACTCGTGTTTGAGGAACCTGCGCGTTCCTATAATTGCTGTTTGCAATTTATTTGGTCGCTTAACGGTGTTTTGTACCACTATAGGTGACCCGAAGTGGTGTTGGGCCGTCAGAACGCCGAGTTTCTGAGGCAAGTAGTGCACCGGAAGTTGCTCCCGCAACACCTTTGTCGGCTGAAAATATAAGATTGGTGGCTGAAGCGGTGTTGGCCGTGATCAATGCGCAGCCTGGGAGGCAAGCGCAGCAGCCCGCTCCTGTGATGGAGCAAGTACCTCTGCAAGAGGCTGAGCCGAGGAGGGTGGAGCAAGTGATTGTGGAACCAATAGTGCCAAGGAGGGCAACTGAGAGGCAGTTGAAGCATGTAATGAGCTTTAACCCTCCGTTATTCTCGGGGTTGGGAACCCCATCTCAGGCTGAAGACTGGCTCTCTAGGGTGAAGAGAGTCATGACAGCGACGGAGACGGAGGAGTGGCAGATGACCACCATCGCTACATTCCTGCTGGATGGGGAAGCGAGGATGTGGTGGGAAGGTTTGGAGCTGCATCATCTGCGAGGTAGACAACTGATAGACGTTCCGATGGAAGAGTTCTCGGGATTGTTCTTGGCAAGATACCTCCCATCTACTCAGAGGATTTCAATGGAGAATGAATTCCTGAAGTTGGTGCAGGGTGAGAGGAGCGTGGATGAATATCTCCACGAGTTTACGCGGTTGAGTCGTTATGCTAGCTCCACCATCATGGATGAGGAGCGCAAGACTAATCGTTTTTATGAAGGCTTGAGGGATGAGCTGAGATTGTTACTGTCGGGGCCAATGACGCAGGGTTTCTTAACCTTGGTCAATACTGCCCGGTCCTTGGAGAAGGACATGAAGAACATGCAGGCGAAGAAAGACTTGGTTGATAGAAAATCTGAGTTTAAAGTGCCGACTACTTCAAAGTCCGGCTATCGGAGGGCTTTCAAGAAGCATAGGACTTCGGGTCCAGCTCCTTCTGGAGCTTCTGGGGCGACTACGGGTCGGACCCCAGGTGCGTGTTTTACTTGTGGCAAGACGGGGCACTTTGCCCGTGATTGTTGGAGCAGACGTCCTAAGTCCGAGAGGAGGCCAGGAGCTACCTATGAAGAGAAGGGTAAGGCGGTGGAGTCGACCGCTTCCCACTATGCTCCGACCCAACCAAGGGTTTACAATCTTGGCCAACAGGAGGCCATTAAACAAGCTGATGTGGTGACAGGTACGGTTTAATTTATAGCAAGTCAATTTCTTTATATGCTTGTTATGCACATGTTACCTTACCACTACTTGTTTAGGATTTGTATTGATTTGTGAAAATCCGACACGAGCACTCTTTGATACGGGAGCTTCACACTCCTTCTTGTCCGAAGGATTTATATCACGCATCGGAGTCCCTTCTTCGATGGCGAAGGATAAGTTGGATGTGTTGTTGCCCAATGGGTGTTCGATGCGAGCGGTTAGGATCTGCGATGTTAAGATTCGTATTGGGGAGCAGGAGTTCGACCTGCGGGCGTCTTTACTTCCGTTAGTGGAGTTCGACGTCATATTTGGCATGGACTGGCTCTCAGAGCAGCAGGCCCATATAGATTGCGGTAGCAAGGAAGTCAAGCTGGGAGCAAGTCGTGAGACGACTTTTACGGGCTTAAAGGGGTCGAGCAAGATGTTGATGTCTGCTCTTCAGGTGGTGAAGGCGGTTCGTGCCGGAGCAGAACTGTTCTTTACACTTGTGGAGGTTGCAAAGCCGAAGCCCGCTTTGGATTGTATTTCAGTGGTATCGGAATACCCTGATGTGTTCCCCGCGGATCTTCCTGGAGCCCCGCCTCAACGGGAGATAGATTTCACGATCGAGCTAGTGCCAGGTGCAAAGCCTGTGTCACGATCTCCGTATCGGCTAGCGCCTAAGGAAATGGCGGAGCTGAAAGTTCAACTGCAAGAGTTGTTGGAGCAAGGGTATGTGCGCCCGAGTTCTTCGCCTTGGAGCGCACCGGTCCTCTTTGTTAAGAAGAAGGACGGAAGATTGAGATTATGTATTGATTATCGGGAGCTGAAACAAGCTGACTGAGAAGAATAAGTACCCGATCCCTAGGATTGATGATCTCTTTGATCAGTTAGTCGGATCGACGGTGTACTCGAAGTTAGATCTCAAGTCTGGGTACTATCAGCTGCGGATAAGGGAGAGTGATATCCCGAAGACAGCGTTTAGTACGAGATACGGGCATTATGAGTTTACGGTCATGCCGTTTGGGCTGACTAATGCGCCGTCAGTATTCATGGATTTGATGAACAGGACGTTCAGGGAGTACTTGGACCATTTCGTGATCGTCTTCATTGACGATATTTTGGTGTACTCGCAAAGTGAGGAAGATCACTTCAAGCATCTTCATTTGGTGTTGGAGACGCTAAGGAGAAACCAGTTGTATGCCAAGTTCTCGAAGTGCGAGTTTTGGCTATCCTCAGTGGCGTTCCTCGGGCATATAGTGAGTGGAGAGGGTATTGCTGTGGATCCGGCGAAGATTATTGCGATACGGGAGTGGCCTGAGCTTGCTACGGTAGCAGAAGTCCGGAGCTTTTTGGGGCTTGCCGGCTATTATAGGCGCTTCGTAGAGAACTTCTCGCGGATAGCGTTACCTCTCACTACTTTGACGAGGAAGGAGCATAAGTTCGTTTGGACGCCGGAGTGCACGCGAGCTTTTGAGGAATTGAAGTGTCGGTTGGCCACGGCGCCTGTGTTGAGTTCGCCGGTTGGGACCGAAGGCTATGAGATATATAGTGATGCTTCGGGCAGCGGTTTGGGTTGCGTACTACTGCAGCACGGAAGCGTGATAGCTTATGGCTCGAGACAGCTAAAAGTGCACGAGAGGAATTATCCGGTCCATGACTTGGAGTTAGCGGCCGTGATTTTTGCCTTGAAGCTGTGGAGACACTACTTGTACGGTGTGAAGATTGATATCTACACCGATCACAAGAGCCTGAAGTATCTTATAGATCAGAAGGATCTGAATATGCGGCAGCGTAGATGGATGGAGTTCCTGGGGGACTATACATTCAAGATCCACTACGTGCCTGGCAAAGGGAATGCGGTTGCGGACGCGTTGAGTCGCCGAGCCCCAGCTCAAGCCAATTGGCTATCGGTGCATGATGAGCGGTTGGTGCGGGAGTTGGAGGCGTTGGAGATTGTTTGTGTGGATAAGCAAGCAAGTGCTGAAGCAGTTCTGAATTGGACTGAAGTGCAATATGACCTGGCTGATCGGATTCGGCAGGCTTTGGATATGGATGCTCATATGAAGCAGTTCATGATAGAGGCTCTGGATGGGTCAAATTCCCAATTCGTCGTGGAGGACGGATTGCTGTGGAAAGACGGTCGTCTGTGCGTCCCAAGTGTGGGCAATTTACGGGTGGAGTTGTTGTACGAGGCACACCATACCAAGTACTCGATTCACCCGGGGAGCACGAAGATGTACCGCGATATAAAGAAACTGTTTTGGTGGCCGGGTTTGAAAAAGGATGTGGCGATATACGTAGCGAAGTGCCAAACTTGCGCCTTGGTGAAGGCGGAGTGCCAAAAGCCGGGAGGATTCCTTAAGTCCTTGCCTATTCCTGAGTGGAAATTCGACGACATCTCTATGGACTTTGTGCACGGTTTGCCAAGGTCGCAAAAAGGGAACGACGCCATTTGGGTGGTGGTCGATCGATTAACAAAGGTGTCGCATTTTATTCCGCATAGGAAGGATGATCCGGTGGAGAAGCTGACAAAGTTTTATGTGAATAATATAGTGCGGCTTCATGGTGTGCCCCGCAGCATCGTGAGTGACCGAGATGGGCGGTTCACGTCCAATGATTGGAGGCTGGTGCAGCAAATGTTGGGACAAAGCTGAAGTTTAGCACAGCCTTCCATCCGCAAACGGATGGGCAGACCGAGAGGGTCAATAGAACCATGGAAGACATGCTTCGCATGTGTGTCTTGGACTTTGGAAAGCAATGGGAGGACCACCTTTATTTGGTGGAGTTCGCATACAACAACAGCTACCAAGCAAGTATTCAGATGGCGCCTTTCGAGGCCCTATATGGTAGAAGATGTCGCACGCCGTTGTCTTGGTTAGAAACGGGCGAGTCGAAGTTGTATAAGCGATCGGAAGTGGATGATGCTACTTCTTTGGTGAGAACCATTCGGGAGAGGTTACTCATCGCTCAGGACCGGCAAGCAAAGTACTATAATGCCAAGCACAGGAACGTGGAGTTCGCTGTGGGTGATTATGTGTACCTAAAGATCAAGCCGTTCAAGGGTGTCTCGCGGGTGCGACGGTTGAAAAAGCTAAGCCCGAGGTACCTTGGACCGTTTGAGGTTCTGGAGCGAGTTGGAGAAGCGGCCTATAGGTTGAAGCTTTCGGTGGAGCTAAGTGGTTTACACGATGTGTTCCACATTTCGGTGCTTCGGAAGGCGGTGCAAGAGCCTACGCAAGTGATCGCGGTCGATCAAGTGCCGGTGGATAGTGGGCTAACGACAAAGGTCAAGCCCATGCGGATTGAGGACTCGGAGGTCAAGCGGCTACGCAATAAAGAGATCAGGATGGTCAAAGTCCGGTGGGACAATTGCGGTCGTGAGGAGCTCTCTTGGGAGCGAGAGCAGACTATGCTTGACGAGTATCCGGAGTTGTTCCGCTCAGGTACAAATGTTGTTTTTGTATATCTTTCCTTTATGTAATTTCGTGGGCGAAATTCTTTTAAGAGGGGGAGAGTTGTAACGCCCCGAAACTCAAAGGAGCAAAGGGGGACATTTTGGGCCAGTTTGGGTTCTGGCAGAAGGCACACGGCCTGGGACACGGGCGTGTCCCAGGGCGTGTCAAGCGTGTGTCGACACTTAGCCGCGAAGTCGTCGAGTTATACTCGACGATTCGTCGAGAATTGGGCACACGGCCTGCGACACGGGCGTGTCGCAGGGCGTGTCGACCCGTGTCGACACTTAGCCGTGAAATCGTCGAGTTATTCTCGACGATTCGTCGAGAATGGGCACACGGCCTGCGACACGGGCGTGTCGCAGGGCGTGTCGACCCGTGTCGACGATCGTCAAGGTGTAATCGTTGAGATTCACTCGACGATCGTCGAGTCAAGGCACACGGCCTAGGACACGGGCGTGTCCAAGGCCGTGTCATCGAGTCGTCGACCTTCCCTCGACGAAATGTCCCGTGTACACGGCCTGGGGGCCCAGGCGTGTCAAGGTGACACGGGCAAGGACACGGGAGTGTCCTCGAACCCGTGCAGTGCTCGGGTTGAAAACAGGGAAAAATCATGGGGTACACGGCCGGCTACACGGCCGTGTCAGCTGGAACACGGGCGTGTCAGCTCGAACACGGGCATGTTCGATACCCGTGTGCGTGTTCAGAAGATTCGATTTTGATGGCGAATGCGGCACACGGCCCTGGACACGGGCGTGTGCCAGGCCGTGTTCGGCCCAGATTGGGCATTTCAGCCCCGAATCAAAGCCGTTCGTTTCCTTGATTGAAGATCCAATGGCTGGGGGTTGTTCCTGGGAGGATATACCCGGGAGTTGACTTAGAAAAATCCATTTTTCTTACCTTTTTATCTCTCCAAACCCTTGGAGAAAGAAGAGCTAAGGCAAGAGGAAGAGGAGCTAGATCCGCCATTGGAGGAGCTTCGGAGCTCCGAATCGCAAGCCGACTCCGGATCCACGGAGGCAACACAAGTGCGGTGATTTCTATCTGATTACATTTCGATGGCGCCAAAGAGGAACGCAAGGGTAACGATCCTCATCTTGAGCTTGAATCGCTCCTTTTCTTAGCATAGGAAGCCCCCTCTCGTGAGTTTGCGGAGAGTTGGTGGCGTTCCTTCGGGTAGATATGTAAAGTCCCCGTTGTTTAGAGTCCGTATGCGAGAACGGACATAGGCATTTTGGTTGAAGCCTACCCGAACATGTTAGTCCGGATCGGTGATGTTGCATTGCATAAGGCCGGAGAAGACTCCGTGCTATTGGGTGTTTTTCGGGTTTTCTACGCGGTAGATTGCAGCAGGGAGCCTTGGGGACTAACCCAAAGGTGCACCCGGAAAACTGGGCGGACACGAGGTCTTGCCAACTTGGTGGCCTGAGAGCCAACTTGAACATAACGGGGTTATGTGTATTGCAGTAGAATGGGACTCGGTGAAAGTTTGACCCGCGCAAATGGCTTAAATTGCCGTTGCGATGTGAGCACGGGTTAGATGGAGCCATACCCGCTTTATGTCATTCGGGTTAGAGAGACTAAAGTTACATGGCACTCGCCGCTGGCATAAATGGGGGTCTTAGGTGGTCAATGGCTTAAATTGACGTGACCAATACCATGAAGACGAATTGCTCATAGGAATGGCCGTCTAAGTGGCGGTGGTGAGTCCGGAATGTTAATGGCTTTAATTGACGTAACATCGACCGGTTCACCGAGAATGTGCCCTGAGTGCACGGGACGTGTGGCCGTACGAGCCAACGTCTGTGTTGAAATGGCTATGGTTGTATGCATTGCTCGCTTGTGCTAATGAAATGCAGGGAAGGAGCATCGCCGCCCCGAGTTGGGGGCGGGATCGTTATAATTTGGTCAGCATTGCTGACCGTTGCTTTGTTTGCCACCGTGCGGTGGTTTGTTGCTTGCAGGTGCAGCTGGACCAAGCGGTCAATAGCGGGCTAAAGCCCTTTTTGCGAAGCTGGCCCTCGAAGGCCCAAGTGGAAATGTTTTCTGTTTTACTCATGTATGATCGGCCTGCGTGCCGAGGTTTGTAAATCATGTATTAGTCAAGAGAAACATTTTGTAAGGCCTTAAGGCCGAATATTTGGGTATTTTTGTAATAACATTCCTATTATCATGTTAGTGGACATTCGTGCTCTTATGCTGGGTTCTTGTTTACAACTTATACAAACTGCTTCCGCTAGAATGCTCTGTGTAGGATGTTGAGATTGGTTGGATGGTTTCCATACGTAACCACCCGGTCTGTCTGTGGTATATGGCGTCGGGCCCCGGCCGGACCTACTGCTATATGCTATGCGACGGATAGGGGGTGTTACATTACGGGTGTGGGATCCCCAACGCAGACGGAGGATTGGTTGTCCCGCGTCAAGAGAATATTGACGGCAATAAGGACGGAGGAAGAAAATAAAGTCACCTTGGCCACCTTCTTGCTGGAAGGCGAGGCCCGGCTATGGTGGGATGAGATAGAGTTGCACCAGTTAGCAGACAGACATTTAACATAAGTCTCGATAGAGGAGTTTTGGAGATTGTTCTTGGCAAAGCATTTCCTAGCAGCACATCGCATTGCCATGGAAAATAAGTTCCAGCATCGAACTCAGGGTGAAAGTAGTGTTGACACCTACTTACATGAGTTTACACGGTTGGAACGCTATGCGGGGTCTATCTTCGCTGTTGAATAATGTAAAACCAATCGGTTCTACGAAGGGCTGCGGGATGAGTTGAGATTCCTGCTCTCCAGTTCGGTGAACCAGTGGTTTCAAGCATTGGTGGATACGGCGTGTGTGTTGGAAAAAGATATGAAGCGGGTGCAAAGAAAAAGGGACTTGGCTGTGACAAAGTCCGAGTTCAAAGTGCCTCAACCGTTGAAATAAAACTACTGAAGGAAATGAGGTAAGAGGTCCAAGTCTTCTACACAGGCTCCCTCAAGAGTTGTATCTGGAGCAACTTCGAGGCTAGAGTCTCGTACCTGTTATACATGTGGGAGAGTGGGACATATAACATATGACTGTCAGGTTGGTCCACCAAAGGTTGTAAAGAAGACAAGAGCGTCCTATGCTGATAAGGGAAAGGCAGTGTTGGAGTCCTCTACATCCCAGGCGCAGCCCCATATGTATAATCTTGGCCGGCAGGAGGCCATAAAGCAAAGTGACGTTGACACAGATACGATCTAAGTTATTGATTGTTTCCTTTTCCTATTTCATCCCTTATATGTAGCTTGTGTATGATGTGTTTGTATTAGGCTTTGTCCTGATTCGAGACTATCCGGCGAGATCACGATTTGGTATGGGTGCTTCGCATTTGTTTATATCTGTGGACTTTGTGTTACCGATTGGGGTGTCGATTCATATAGTGGCAGATAGTGTGAAGGTGTTATTACCGAACGGATGTGTGATGTATGCGGATAGAGCTTGCTTTGTGGAGTTACGAATAGGAGGTCGTGATTTCGGGTTGGAAACATCTGTGCTGCCAATATCGGAATTTGATGTGATCCTTGGTATGGACTGGCTCTCGGAGCAGCATGTCTATATAGATTGCAATTCAAAGGAAGTCGTACTATGGTAGAATACCGAATGAGAGACAAAATTCCTTGGTATGTGAGGATCGAGCAAGACATTGATGTCTGCTCTCCAAGTGGTCAAGGTAGTTCAAAAAGGCGCGGACTTGTTCTTCACGCTTATTGAGGCTGTTGAGCCAAAGGCTAGTGTGAGTGATGTTCCGATTATTTCGGAGTTTGCTGATGTGTTTTTGAAGGAGCTTCCGGGGTTACACCACAGCGGGAGATTTACTTCTCGATTGAGTTGGTGCCAGGTGCAAAACATGTGGCCCGCTCGCCATATCGAGTAACGCCAAAGGAAATGGTGGAACTAAAAATTAAACTACAACAGTTTTTGGAACAGGGTTATATACACACAAGTATGTCATCTTGGAGCACACTTGTTCTCTTTGTGAAAAAAAGGATGGTAGCCTGCGATTGTGTATCAACTATTGTGAATTGAACAAGTTGACGGAGAAAAACAAATATCCGATTCCACGGATAAATGACTTCTTTGATCAACTGGCTGGATCGACAATATACTCAAAGCTTGATTTGAAATCTGGCTACTACCAGTTGCGGATTCGGGAAGGTGACATTCCCAAGACAGTATTTGGAACATGCTACGTTCATTACGAGTTCACTGTAATGCCGTTTGGGCTTTGTAATGCACCATCAGTGTGCATGGACTTAATGCACCGCACTTTTAGATAGTACTTGGATTTATTTGTGATCGTCTTCATTGGCGACATTTTAGTGTACTCTCAATCGGAAGAAGATCATGCGAACCATTTACGAAAGGTGTTGCATACCTTGAGGAGAAATCAGCTCTATGCCAAGTTCTCCAAGTGTGAGTTCTTGCTATCGTCAGTGGCTTTTCTTAGCCATGTGGGGAGTGGAGAGGGCATTGGGGTGGATCCTTCAAAGATAAGAGTCGTACGGGAGTGGCCGATGTTGTCTTCGGTGGACGAAGTCAGTAGTTTCCTTGGACTGGCGGGCTACTACATACGTTTTGTAGAAAACTTCTAACGGATCACTTTTCCTCTTGCAACATTAATAAGGAAGGATCAGAAGTTTGTTTGGATGCCAGAGTGCAAACAAGCTTTTGAAGAGCTAAAGAGTCATTTGACCACGGCGCCTGTTTTGACGTCGCCATGTGGTACAGCGGCTATGACATCTATAGTGATGCCTCGGGGCG
Organism: Platanthera guangdongensis; assembly: GCA_039583875.1. NCBI lineage: Eukaryota > Viridiplantae > Streptophyta > Magnoliopsida > Asparagales > Orchidaceae > Platanthera > Platanthera guangdongensis. The sequence continues at coordinate 126,915,211 of CM077166.1, forward strand.
CGGCTTAGGATGTGTTCTTCTTCAATTTGGAAAGGTGATCGCTTATGGCTCACACTAGTTGAAAGTGCATTAGCGAAACTATCTCGTCGACAACTTGGAGTTGGCGGCGGTGATTTTTGCGCTTAAATTATGGCGACACTATCTATATGGCGTGAAGGTGGAGATATTCACGGACCACATGAGTCTAAAGTACCTTTTGGATCAGAAGGATCTCAAAATGCGACAACGAAGGTGTATGGAGTTCCTCGGGAACTATACCTTTGATATTCATTATACGCCCGGGAAGGGAAATGTTGTCGCAAATGCCCTGAGTCGTAGGACTCCAATTATTGAAAATTGGTTGCAGATGCATGATGAGCGTCTGATCCAGGAGTTGGAAGCGTTAGAGATTTCTTGTATTGACAAGAATTCCACAGCAAATGCATACTTGAACTAGAAGGTGGTACAGTATGACCTTGCAGACAGGGTTTGGCGGGCAACGGAACTCTATGCAAGTTTGCAACACTATGCAGTGGATGGGTCAAATGGCCAATTCTCCTGGGATGACGGCCTCTTGCAGAAAGATGGTCGTTTGTGTGTCCCAAGTATGGGCAAGCTAAGAGAAAAATTGATGTATGAGGCTCACTTTACGAAATACTCAATTCACCCAAGGTGCACAAAGATGTAAAAAGACATGAAAAAGATGTTCTGGTGGACAGGTTTGAAGAAGGACATCGCACATTATTTGGCTAAATGTCAGACCTGTGCTTTAGTGAAAGTTGAATGCCAGAAGCCTGGCAGTTTCCTGAAGTCAATACATATTCCAGAATGAAAGTTTGATGATATTTCGATGGATTTCGTGCACGGTTTGCCGAGATCACAATGTGGTAACGATTCGGTTTGGGTAATCGTAGACCGGTTGACTAAAGTGGCTCACTTCATTCTGAATAAGAGGGATGATTCAGCGGAAGTCTTGGCTAAGCTTTATGTTGAGCAAATCGTGCGATTGCACGGTGTGTCCCGTAGCACTGTAAGTGATCGGGACGGGCACTTTACTTCGAATGATTGGAGACTCATCCATCAATTTTTGGGGACAAAGTTAACATTCAGTATGGCCTTTCATCCACAAACAGATGGCCAAACTAAGAGGACCAACAGAACGATGGAGGACATGCTCCGAATATGCGCTTTGGATTTTGTAAAGACATGGGAAGATCATCTCTATATGGTAGAGTTTGCCTATAGTAATAGCTATCAAGCAAGTATAAATATGGCACCGTTTGAAGATTTGTATGGTAGGAAGTGTCGTACACCGTTAGCTTGGGCAGAATCAAGCGAATCTAAGTTATATAAGCGTAAATAAGTCGAACAATCTAATTAGACAATATGCTCTATTCGGGAGAGGCTACTGATAGCCCAAGATAGACAAGCCAAATACTACAATGCCAAGCACCACAATGTGGAATTTGCGGTTGGCGAGTCGGCGAAGCTGAGTCCAAAGGCGTATCCAGGATTCGACGATTGAAAAAGCTGAGTCCAAGATATCTTGGCCCGTTTGAATTGATGAAACGAGTTGGTGAAGCTGCCTATCAGTTAGCTCTTTCGGTAAAATTTAGTGGATTGCATGATGTGTTTCACATCTCAGTGCTTCAAAAAGCCGTGAAGGATCCAGCTCAATTAACTGTGAATGATTGTGTACCGGTCGAATCTGGGCTAACAACGAATGTTGGGCCCATTTGAATCAAAAATAAAGCGGATAAGCAGCTACGGAACAAGTTAATCGGGATGGTCAAAGTCCGGTGGTACAATTACGGCCATGAGGAGCTAACATGGGAGCAGTAGTAGAACATGTGGGCAGAATTTCCCGAATTGTCTGTCAAAACCGGTATAATAGGTTATATGTTATTTTGGACAGAACATAAAATGTTGTAACAAATTTTGTTGAAGAAAAGTTATGTTATAACTTATTGGTTTTTTGTGTTCAGTTGCTGTATCCAAATTTCGGGACGAAATTTTTTTTAGGAGGGGAGGGTTGTAATACCCCAAAATGAAACAGGCAAAGAGTTGGCCCGGCTGGGGGAGAAATTGTCGAGGGGAGCTCGAAGAAATTGTCGAGGGGAGCTCGACGAAAATCGTCGAGGGGAGCTCGACGAAAATCGTCGAGGGGAGCTCGACGAAAATCGTCGAGGGGAGCTCGACGAAAATCGTCGAGCGGAGCTCGACGAAAATCGTCCAGCGCAGCTCGACAAAATTAGCCCGTTCGACGAATTTCGTTGGACGAAATTTGTCCTGTTCGACGAATTGCCAAAAATATGGATAAGACCGAGCAGTGTCTCGTGTCAGGCAGCTGGTGTGTGGACACTGAGTGGTGGTTGACTTTTCAGCTTCAATCCTGCATCGTTGATGTGTTTTGAGGGGAAGAAATCATGTGGCTGGAAGATAACCTGATGTCTTATCTGTAGAGAATGGAAATTAGAACTCATTATTCCCTTTGTCTATTCTATTTCTTCCCGAGTTCTGGAGAAGGCCCTCTCGGCTATTAGGGTTTGAGTGCTCTGGTTGTGCTGTTGAAGGAGGATTTGGGGCTGGAATCTAAAGCCAAAGCGAGATTTGCCATGAGGAAAGTGCGACGATCATTTCCGTCCGAGTAGAAATGCTTTGCCATGGCACAAAGAGATCTTCAAGGGTAACGATCTTTCTTCTTGGACAAGTGAAGTCCTTCTTTAGGCATATGCATGGAATCCCCCACCAAAAGGTGGAAAGTCGAGGGAGTTCCTTTGGGTTGATTCATGAAATCCCAGTGAGTCTTGCATATAGATACGTTAATGTGTAGTACAGAATAGGCATACTGTGTGAAGCACATCTAGTAGTAGTAGAAAGTACTGGAGTGGAAATTCAAGAAAATACCCACAAAGTGCTTGTGCTATATGCTATGAAAGACCAATGTTTCTGGCACTGCAGGTGGCTGCATGGATTTCTGGATGGTTGGTCTAGATAAGGGTAGGGCTGGGGACGGAAAGAGAGTTTTGTCGCTAACGACGAGCGAGAGTGCGTGTCGCTGGCGATGGCTCCTAGCTAACCTGTGATTGTGAAGTCAGTCCTTAAGGGACAGTGTGGCTAGTGTGAGCTATTAAAAAGGATTCATGCCAAACGGACAAGGGGATGCCGACCCGCGTCAGTCTAGTCATTGAATTGACGATTTGAGCAACGGGCAAGGGCTGAAATGTATCCGCGTTATGGTTGTCTGACATGAGTGCCTTGGACATTGGCTTTCATTAGGTTCACATAATGAGAGTCTTAGGCTTTCATGCCATTAAGACTAAAGACTCTGGTTGTAGGCCATGGAGTGAAATGCTCAAGTTTGCCATTTGGAATTGTGGTGGGGCCCTAGTTTTCCGGTATACCGAGAATGTGTACTGAGTGCACGGAACGTCGGGTCGTGTGGTCGACGTTTGTGATGTATTGGTGGTGCGTTAGTGCACATCTTATGATATATCTGCTTGTGAAATGCTATGCCTGCAGGGAAGGAATATCACTGCCCCGGGTAAGGGGTAGGGTCGTTATAAATTAGTCAGCTGAATGTTGACCGTTGTCTTGTTTACCTCCATTGTGGTGGATTGTCACCATGCAAGTGCTGGAGAGTCGAGTGGAATAGTGGGATGAAACCCTCGTTACTGCTGTTGCTGGCCCTCGAATGCCGAATGAAGAATTTAATTATTTTCATGAATGGCCGACCTACGTGCCGATGTTTGTAATCCACACATGTACAGCTCAACTGTAAGGCCTTAACGCCAGACTTGTTGTGTATTTTGTGTATATTCCTTTGTGGTGTTATATATATATAAATGTTGGTTTATATATTGTGGGCATTCAAATGTGTTGAGTTCAAATAACTTAAAAACATCCATTAGTATGCTCTGGATTAGGATGGGAATAATTTTTGATATTAACCTGTAAAATCCGCCACTTTTTGTGATCTATGGTGTGGGGCCCCGACCGGACCTTCTACTATATGTCATGTATCGGATGGATGCATTATAGCATCTCTCCTCCGACTGGAGGAATTATCATGAAAAGGTATGGACGCCAACCTCCAAACTCGATGGGGGCAAGCTCATCGTTCTCTTTATAATCTCTTTGTCCTCAAAGATATTGATGCATTTGACTCATTGGCAATCTCTTAAGTAGTAGGTCAAACTACTCCAACAATGTTTAAAGTCCTCGAGTGACAGTGTCATCGTAAGTCTAAGTCCCTGCACGAGCTCCTGTCCTACACATTGGCCAATGACCTCCTCGAGTGAGACCAAGTTCCTCGTTGGAGTGAAGTCTAGTCCGTGAACTCTGTATGAGCTCCTCTCCTGCAGACCGACTACTTGACTCCCCGAGTCGACTTACACCACTCTAGTTGAGCAAGCCTCCTAAGAGTTGTCGACTCCAATAATGTTTAAAGTTCTCGAGTGGCAGTGTGATCGTAAGTCCAAGTCCTTGCAGGAGCTCCTCTCCTAAATATTGGCCAACGACCTCCTCGAGTGAGACCAAGTTCCTCGTTGGAGTGATGTCGTAGTCCGTGAACTCTGCACGAGCTCCTCTCTTATAGACCGACTACTTGTCCCCCCGAGTCGACTTACACCATTATAGTTTAGCAAGGCTCCTGAGAGCTGTCGACTCCAACAATGTTTAAAGTACTCAAGTGGCAGTGTCATCATAAGTCCAAGTCCCTACACGAGCTCCTCTCCTGCATAATGGACAACGTCCTCGTCGAATGAGACTAAGTTCCTCATTGGAGTGATGTCGTAGTCTGTGAACTATATACGAGCTCCTCTCCTACAGACCGTCTGCTTGCCTCCCTGAGTCGACTTACACCACTCTAGTTGAGCAAGGCTCCCGAGAGCTGTCGACTCCAAAAATGTTTAAAGTCCTCGAGTGGCAGTGTCATCGTAAGTCCAAGTCCCTGCACGAGCTCCTCTCCTATTTATTGGCCAACGACCTCCTCGAGTGAGACCAAGTTACTCGTTGGAGTTATGCTATAGTCTGTGAACTCTATACAAGATCCTCTCCTGCAGACCGACTACTTGCCTCCCCGAGTCGACTTACACCACTCTAGTTGAGCAAGGCTCCTGAGATCTGTCGACTCCAACAATGATTAAAGACCTCGAGTGGCAGTGTCATCGTAAGTCCAAGTCCCTGCATGAGCTCCTCTCCTGCATATTGGCCAACGATCTCCTCGATTGAGACCAAGTTCCTCTTTGGAATGATGTCATAGTCCGAGAACTCTGTACGAGCTCCTCTCCTGCAGACCATCTACTGGCCTCCCCGAGTCAACTGATTCCCACTCCCAAGTTGAGCTTGGCTCCTGCAGGGTGTCGACAGATTCCCACCCCCAGTTAAGCTTGGCTCCTGCTGGGTGTCGACTACTTCCCACCACCAGTCGAGCTCGGCTCCTGATGGGTGTCGACTATGGTCTCCAAGCCAGTCGGGTTTAGCCCCGACGAGATAAACAATTATGCAGGTGCGAGTATGCTATTGCGAGTATATGCGCGGACACACATACCTGCATCGGGATGCGAATTATTGGAGCGACTATGGCCGTGCGAGTAATAACTGCATGACTATGACCGATGTCAATGCACGGGTAAAGATTCACAAGCACTCATCCTTCCCAAGCCTATGAGCCTAGAGAGCGCCATCAACCAACAAAAAGGCGAGTAAAGAATAACAGATAATGCGGTAGCTTAAACTTGTATAAATACATATGTCAAAAATTTACAAGTTACAAAAATTTGTTAACAATCTGTTACATGCGAGCATGACAAAAATCGGCGAGCAACTAGGACTCATCGTCGCCAGTATCAGGACGATATTCGTCATCTCCAATGTCGGCATCCTCCTCTTCCTCGCCGCCTTCATCGCTTTCCTCCCCATCAGTGCTTTCACCGCTGCCGCTGCTACTGCCGCTGCCGCTGCTGCTAGAGCCCGATGTCGATGAAGGGACATGATCGGGCGAGGTGGATTCCTCGGCGAGTAGTTCGAGAATGATCTCATTGACGGTGAGCTGCTTCTCCACCTCGACGAGCTAGTCATTGATCCTCAGCTAGGCGAGCAAGATGTTCCCCTCCACTCGCACTATCTCACGGCGGACTGACGACTTTTACTCCCAAAAATGTGGGACCTCTTAACGAACCAATGTGGATCATCCTCCGACCACGACGCATCTAACAAGGGAGTTAAAGAGCTCATGCATCCTTCGGCGGCAACCAGATGAGTTTCCATCTCGGCAGCGTGAACCTGGGCTGCCACCAGCTCTGCCAGAGAGTTGGCGAGTTTCTCCTCACACTCGGAGAGCTACTTCGCGGCCTCGATCTCGATAGCCTACGATAAACAACAGTCTGTCAGCAAATTAAATCCAAGTCCAAAATCATCAATGTCGCATGTGGGAAGCGACTTACCTCATAGTCTCTCCAGCGGACTGACTGCATGTCGAGATCTATTGCCTTCTTGGTGACGACCTTCAAGGACTCAGTCATCTCCAGCAGCTTCCTGGCCGAGTAGTGCACTAGCTCGACAGTCCGCGCAAGCGAGCATGCGGTTTGGTGGGCGAGTTCCTCCGGGCTGAGCTCCAGCATGGACTCGGCATCAGCCCGCACGTATAGAGCATAGATGATGGAAAATGCTCCCCCTTGTCCTCCCAATTCGACCACCAGGAGGGGCGGATGGTGCTCAACATCACCAAATGGTCGTCTTCCGACCAAGTCACCAACGAACGACAATAAACATCCACTGCTCCTCGCCCAAGGTTCAAATTTGGGTGGAAGTGGGGGGGGGTGGTGCTCGAGCATCTAGCATCGACTCTTTATCGCTGGATTGAGGCGACAATATTTTTTCCCTCTTACTCGTAAGGCCCATTGACTTGACCTTCGCCTTCCCTTTGGAAAGTTTCTTCTTCTCGCCGACGTTGGGCGGGGGGGGGGGGGGGGTTGGATTCCAAGAAGGATGTGGCGACTTCCTTCGCTGGAAGAAGCAACTTCTCTGGAAGCTCGCGAGCCACTGCAAACATCGTGCAACATATTAGTACCGAGCTCCAATAAATGGAAGCGAATATGCAAGCAGACGTAATTCTCGCTCAAATCTTACCCTCATTTGGATGGATCTCTAGGAGTGTGTTGACATTGAGCCTCCAGTGGATGACGGCGAACCGGCAACCTCGGGAGGACTCGAACAGCCGCTCACTAACACCTTCCAAGATCGGTGGGAGGAAGGCGACATCGACGGGTTGGTGCAGCATTCCCAAAATGCCTGTGAAGTCGCCATGGATGACGACCAACTGCTCGCTCAACCGGTGGACTTTCGCCGTCCCCACCAAAGTGCAGACATGGTTCCTTAAATAGACGAACCCCTCGGCAGTCGCGGCGAATGCAAATATCTTACGAAAAATTGAGAGGTCGAAGGCGACCCTCTCTTCCCGCAGATTGCAAAGGAACCCATAATGATCGCCACTCCATTGGGGTTGATTTGCGCGGGGACAATCCCAAAATACCGCAGGATCTCGCGATATTGTGGCCAGAATGGAAGTCGCAGGCCGGCATCGAAGTGGCGGAGCGACAAGACCATCACACCCTCGATATGGGTGTTACGTAGCTCACCGCGAGTAGGGAGGCTCACTGAGTATCCATCCGACAGAAGTCGCTCCCTAAATGTCTCCAGATCTCGCTCTGTGGTTACATATTTCTTAAAGGCGACGTCGGCAAAGTTGGCGGCGTGGGCCTGTCGGCGATCATTAGCATCGTCCCTAACCATTTTAGCGAGCTAGCGAGATGAAGAGAGAAGAAAGATGAGAAAAGAAGGAAGACAGAAACAGGAGCAAGAAAAGATACTCGCGAGTTGGGGTTGGAAAATCACAGCAACGTACTTATGTCCTACATACCCCCTCTATTTATAGGCGAAGGAAAAGGGGAGGGGGTATATATCTGTTTCGGAAAGTAACGGCCTAAGTCGCGGTTTAGGCGAGTAAACAGATCTTCAGTGTCAGCCCCATCTTGCACAGCGTTGCAGAGAATGTCGCGACGTTCTCCAGAACCTACATGGTAAACTCAGCATATTGCAGAATAACAATGAGCAAAAACAGCGAACAGGAGACAAAAATTAAGGGCGAGATACAAACTCGCTTATTACAAATATAATATTGTATATTACAAATAGTCGCCTACATCGAGTTCAAATAAAAAAAGAGAGATAAAATCCTAAGTTCTAGGTGGCCGCTCTGGAGGATGAGGATGTCGCCCGACCCTGCCCATCTCACGCGCTCGCCGGTAATGCTTTATTGCCACCTCCATCATGTCGTCACCAAGGCGCAGCTGCTGCTCCATCCTCGTCACTCACTCCACGGAGTCCATACTCTCCCGAATGTCGGCCAGCTCATCGAGAACGAGCTGGAGGCGATGGTTTTTTATCGCCAGCTGGCGATCGTTCTCCTTCACCATGTGGAAGCGTACTTCGTAGATCTCCAGGGTGGTCCAAAGCTCTTCTATCTTCGCCACCCGCACCTCCAGGGCTGAGATCCGACGATGAGGCTCGCAGATCGCGAGCTGATCAAACTTGCTCTCGAGCTCCAGATAGGCGTGAGCAGCAGCGTGACGATAATCACTCCCGGATAGCCCGAAAGCATCAATGAAAGCCGCCCCTGCAGTCGTCGGGCGATCTATCAAAACAGATAAAAAGTCTCCAGATCATAAATGAACGCCTAACTCATCAAATGAAGCAATAGTGATTTAGGTTACCACGACGAGGAGATCGTGTTCGATGAGGAGAAGGACCATGATCTGGGGCATCTCGCCAGCCAGAAGATGAACCACCCGTATGCTCGGCAGATTTACCCTGCCTACGACCTCCATGATCGGGATCCCCGACTATCGGCGCGAAGTAGCTCGGCCGCGCTTATCCTGTCTCCGGGCCAAAGTCTTCGACGGAGGCGACGGAGGCTGCGACGAACTCGCCAGCTGACGCGAGGTCTTTAGCGGAGCAGGCAGGGCAGGACGTGACATGTAAGCTTATGGTTGAGCGGTCAGAGGAGGCGGCGGCAAAGAATTACTCACCGCCTGGAGAGAGGCAACATTCAGAGGAGGTGGCGGCGGCAATAGGGAACTCGTCGCTGGCATCGCATAATCTCGCTCAGGAGCGGGTGGGACCTTGCTCGCCGGAAGGTCCTTGCTCGCCGGAGCGACTTTCTTCGCCAGAGGTTCCTTACCCCCAGGAGGGTCCTTCGCCCAAAGTTCTTTTACCGGTAGTTACTTGCTCGCCTGGGGATTCTCCTTCGCCATGGGAGAAGAAGCTTTAGACACTTTGTTGGTGCTGAGATTAATCCGGACCGTGTGCGCGGTCTTGAGGGGTTTCTCGGCTATGATGGTGAGCAGTTGTGCGGAGTTCAGAGGGGTGACATTCAGAGCTGCATCGGCGACATCCGATTTAGAGTCTACGAGCAAATAAAGCGTGTCAGCGAGAAGTGAATGGCGACCGACTGCTTTAGAAGAATGGCTTGGCAAAATGGCGACCGACTGCTTTAGAAGAATGGCTTGGCAAAATTGCGACCTGGCAGGGAGACGACTTCAATCCGCTGTGGCGCCGGCGCGTTGGCGACTTCAGGATTTTTCAGCGGGCTGAGGAGGCTCGAGCCAGGGGTGGCCATGTTGGTGATGTCGTCTATCCAAATGTCGCTAAGAAGCTTCAAGGTGCTAGCGGAGCGCGCAGGATTGCTGGTCGATGCCGCAACTTGCTTAGGTGGTGGAAGCAAGTCGACCGCCTTGGAGGCGGGTATCTTCTTGGAGTTCTTGGTCTTCTTTTTGTGGGGGGGGGGGGAGGGGGGGTAAGTCGGCGGTGACGACTTCCTCCTTCGGCCTTTTAGACTTGGAAGTGTCAAGAAATCGGACAAAGTGGCAATGCTGTCCTGAAGAAGTTTCTCGTTGGCGTTCAACATAATGTGCGAGATCTGGAGATCCGCCTCAAAAACCAGCCCCCCCTATTTATAAAGTTCGTCAAGAAGTCGTCAAGGACGAGCAACTCTGATACTCGTCATAGCAGCTCACCGAAAAAGTGTTGGAGGATTCTTTCCGAGTTCCTACGTCGCTCAAAAAGAGCGGGGATTGTGCACAACCCATATTCGTCAAGGATGGGTCCTAACACAGCCAGGTCAGCAGAAGTCAAGGTCAACAAGTCAAGACAGAAGTCAAAATCAGCGTGCAAGACCGCAGAAGGCCTGGGCGAATATGAAGAGTTCCCCTCGCATACTCTCCAGGTAGGCGAGTAGGCGAGATACTCGCACAGCCCATTCGAGTTTCCCTTGGAAGTTGCCTAGTCGCCATGGTGTGGGGTATAAATATGACTCCCCTCCCCTTAGACTTACCTATAATAGGACCCCAGGGGTACGAGGTGAGACACTGAAAATCCGTTGCAGGATAATCGCGAGCTCTCCTATCAAGACACTAGCCAAGTGTTTGGATTCATTTTCCTTAGAGACCAGGTCGCGACCTTGCGACTTAGTCATCAGCTAGTCTCCCTCGTACCTATTTCAGCCATTTATGGTTGAGAAGGGGCTGCTACTTTCGAGCATCCGGGTACATGGTGGGACCTTCCTGTCGTAATATCTGGGGTTCTGTTTTCCTTCGTTCTTCATCCCAGTCATCCTAGCCATCTAGTATTACCCCTGAACCGGTAACCTTAGGCGGCGTTTGTCTGAATTATGAGGTTGAGAATTTTCCTGGCTTCAACACTAGTGAATCACCTATATTTAACTTTTCCATCCTAGAGTCTATATCACCTACACTGGAATTGTTAGAGTTCTCATTATATAAAACAGAAGTTTCATCAAAAACTACATTAATTGATTCTTCTACAACTTAATGTTTCAAGGTTTAAATTCTGTGTGCTTTGCTATGTTCACTATACCCTACAAAAGATTCCTTCATAGGATGTTTCTGAGAACTTAGTTAGATAAGTTTTCCCATTGTCCAATACATAACACTTACTACCAAAAATTTTGAAGTAGGATAGATTTGGTTTTTTGCCTTTCATTAGTTCATAGTGAGTCTTGTTGTAATTCTTGTTGATCAATGCTCTATTCTGAACATAGCTTGCTATTTTTACATCCTCAGCCCAAAACTATTCTGGAAGAGATGTATCACTCAGCATTGTTCTAGCTGCCTCAGTGAGAGTTCTATTTTTTCTCTCAGCAACTCCATTTTGTTGTGGTTTTCTTGGAGAGCAGAACTCCAGAAAGATCCATAGTTCCTTACATAAATTTGTCATCTTTTCATATTGAAATTCTATATCATGGTCACTTCTAAGTTTGACCACAAAACATCCCATCTCATTCTGGATTTGTTTGACAGAATCAACATGGATGTCTAGTGTTTCATTCTTTCTTATTAAGAAAAATACCCAAGAAAATCTAGAGTGATCATCTACAATCACATAGGTATAGGAATTCCTACCAAAACTAAGAACTTACATGGGAACAAATAGATCCATCTGAAGTAATACAGACACCTCTCAGTGTCTTTGGACTGTATGCTCTTAAAAGAGATTTTTTTTGTTTACATTTTCAACATGCAGGGCATAAGCCTACTTTGGAGCATTCGAGCAGTGGACTGTTTCTAACTAGGTCTATAGAGAATAGTTTGCACATTGCTTTATAGTTTAAATGAGTCAGCCTCTTGTGCCATTGCACACACAAAGAGTCTCACTCACTAACTACAAGGCATACAGATGATTTCTCGTTTATACTTAAAAAAATTAGAAAATAAATGTTCCCACTCCTAGTTCCTGTCAAGATGATATTTTGATCACTTAGATTCCTTACCAGACACTTGTCATTATGGAAAACAATTTCATAACCTAAATCACAAAGTTGACTTATGCTTATCAGATTGCGGTTCAATCCTTCAACATACCCACTTTTGTGATGGTAACTAGGCAATTATAAATGTTACCATATCCCTTTGATGCATCCTTTCTCTGACCCTCCAAAGATGACTTTAGGTCCACTCCTTACTGGAGTATAATCCCTTAGCAAACTCCTTGTTCCAGTCATGTGCCTGGAACAGCCACTATCCAAGTACCATATTGGCCTTCCTGTGGTACTTGCTTCCCCTGCAAACACAAAATTAATTTACCTTAGGCACCCAAATAGTTTTGGGGCCTTGGTTCCTGTTAGGCTTTGCTGTGTGAAACACAACATGCTTTCTGAACAAACCTGGTTGAGTCGTGTATGAAGTTATTGTTGGATTATACCAGCAATCTACGGCAAAATGCCCAAACTTCCCACAACACCAATACTCAAATCGATTATATCTTTTCTTTGGTTGCACATGTGAAGTTGTTCTTTTGTAGAACTTGGATTTGATAGCCAATTTCCAAGGTAGTGGTGCAAAGTTTATACCCTTACCTTTCAGGTTTTGGTGAGGTAAACTGGGACCAGATCCAAGAATTCCTTTGCTTCTTGCATTAATCACCCTTTGTGGTGGCTTTTGGCCTTTATTACCTTTAGATGTTTGTCCCTCCCAACAAGTCTCTTTATTGACATTGTCGGTAGTGCACTCAGGATTCATGTGTCCAGGAACACATGATTTATTGCATCTATTAGAAGTCAGATGCTTGGGGTGTAGCTTAACTGGATCCATTGGGGCTTTACCTTTAGGATCATATTTCTTAATTACCTTTTTTTTTCCATATCCTACACCACTTTTAAATGATGCAGAAAATGTATCTATGATAGGTAGAACAGACTTGGATTTAGAGTACTGTATCAGGAGCTGTCTTTCCTGTGTAAGTTTTGCTTCCAGGTCCTTAATAGTCTTGACTTGTTCTACTATTACTTCTGCATGGCTATCTACCTTCTTAGTTAGTTCTACAAGTTTCAGTTTTTGTAGGTCCAACTTTATGTTGACCCTTTCTAACTGAAAAGATACCCCTCTAAAGGATTCTAATTCACTGGCCTGATTCTTAGCAAGCTCTTTGCTTGCAATCAAGGCCTTTAGTAACTTCCCATATCTATTGATAAGGGTGTTAAAATCAACTTCAGTGTCTGAATCATGTTCTCTATTATTATAGGAGTGAGAACATGATTCATTTTCTGATGCAGAAAAAGAAACTAATGTAAAAATTGGAGAGGTTGGTTTTACCTTAGCAGCACTTGAACAATCCTATCCTTCTTCTCCTGATTGAGTTTCTTCAACAACCATCAGGCCCATGAGAGAATCCTCCTCTTCTGATTCTGATGAATCAGACTCACTATCAGACAGTGTAGATTGTTTCTTTGCTAAGACTTTTATCAGCCTTCTTGTGTTGTCCAGCCCTCAAGTTTTCTGACTTTTTCTCCTTTCTTTTTGTTGGGCAATTAGCTATGACATGTTCTTGCCTGTTGCAGCAATAACATAGAATATTAGTCTTAATATATTTATTCTGTGAAGAACCATACCTATCCCTAGAATACATCTTCCTGGCTTTCTCTGGATAATTGATCTTTTTGAGAGAAGAGTCTCCAACTGGACCCTTCCAGCTGCCTTGCCTTCTTCTCCTCAACATCTTCTTGAATTGTCTAGAGAAGAGAGGCAATTCTTCCTCAATTAAGTCTCCTCATGATGAGGATGATTCTGTACACTAAGATGTTTTTTTGTTTCTCTAAGAATGTTAACTTTTCTTTGACCTTCCAAGAAGTATCAACATTTAGAGCCAAGGACTTTTCTCTATTGTGTGCTCTACCTGAATCTTCTTCAGACGTTCAGAGGTTAAGTTGTAACTCATGGGACAACAGCTTGCCAAATAGAGCCCGGGGGTCAATATTAGCTAAATTGCCCATTTCTCTTATAGCATAGATCTTGATGTCCCATTCCTTGTTCAGGGATCTCAATAACTTGACATTAAGTTCATAGTTAGTAAAGCTCCTGCCATAAGTCCTCAGGTTGTTCACAATTCTGAATAATTTTTCAAAACAATCAGCTACTGAATCTTTCTTATCCTGTCTAAAGGCATCATATTGTTGGTTTAGCAGATATTTTCTATCATCTCTGACCTCTTTAGTTCCTTCCATATAGACTATCAGTGACTCCCACATTTCTTTTGATGCTTTACAATGAATCAGATTTTGAAAGGTGGAATCATCTATTGCACTCACTATAATATTCTGAGCCCTCTTGTCCATAGAGGCTAGAATGAGTTCATCCTTATCCATTTCCATGTAAGTCTTGGGTGTCTTAATGTTTTCATCAAGAACTAACACTTTCATGGGATTGGAAGGTCCTTCAATTATTGTGATATAAATTCTTGGATATGCTTCCTCCATAAATAGTCTGACTCTCTCATTCCATATTCCAAAATTTTCTTTGTAGAAGACAGGGAGCATGATGGAATTATTTTCCCTCTGAGCCATGATAAATCTTTCTTTCCAATCCTTAGGATTCTCAATAGGCTGTTATGCCTTTTTCAGTGAACCTCCCTCTGATACCAATTGTAAATGTTTGTTTTAGGATTGAGAGTGACCTAGTGTGGGGTGAATAGATCCTATTTGAATCTTGGCTACGTTCTCTAATTTGGAGATATGCTTTCTTTGAGTTATATATCACAGCCAGATAAACAAGATAATCTTACTAGCAATCTAGAACTATCACAGTATACCAAACATATCATACACAATATAGTACACACAGTTTTATAGTGGTTCACCAATTTATGGGTACATCCACTTTCCCCCTTCGCCTATCTAGCATTGAACTTGATTTGGCCAAACTTCTTCTTCCTTTACTCAGATCCTCAGATCTTATAGCTCAGAGCCCAGCTGGATCCTACAACTCAGACTTTACAAGTCTTACCACTCAGATCACCAAGATTCTACACCTCAAGTTCTTCCCAAGAACTCTACCTCAGAATGTATCTACACTCCTACTTCTCAGGCAAATCCTGCCCTACAACTCAGACAAATTCCCACTTCTCCTACCTCATGCAACCCCTGCCCTACCTTAATATTTATAACATAGGGTTACAATCTCAGAAAAAATGTTTCTCCTCTACTCAGATCTACAGGTAGATCTTACAAAATTAATAAAAGTAAAAGAGATTAATTCAGAATAAGTCACCCAGCAAGAGAGAAATGAGTGACTGCTTCTTGATCTATTCTTAATCAGTTTGCTTCCTTTGATATTGAAGTAATAGATTTGATCCTGCCCTTCTTAGCTTTTCAAAGCTTCTTAAAGTGAAATTAGGGCAGATCTTGGCTGGAGAATGTAAAAAACAAATTCTTGATCCGGCTTCTCTCCACCTTCTGTATTTTAGCAAATAACTTCTTAGATCTAAACTTGCCAAATTTTTTTCTCCCCATCTTTTCTGAAGAGTTGATCCCTTTGTATAGGATATGTCAAAGGTAATCAGCTGGTCAGGTTAATAACTGACATCTGACAGTTCTGACAGTTCTGACAGTTATCAGATCCTCTGACTTGATTTCTGTACTTAGGAAACAAATCTTCTTGAAGTGTTGAAAAGTTTCTGTTGGATGTGTCAACACCAGTCCTTGGTGTCGACACTACTCTTATAGTGGTGTCGACATACTTCTGAATGTGTCAACACAACATTCACCTTGTCTCGATAGAGCTGATGTAGAATGTGTTGACATTAGTCCTGAGTGTCGACACTGCATTTCTAGTCTTGACTTTGCTTGTGAAGTGTGTCGACACTTCTCTTGAGTATTGACACAGTTGTCTTCAGTCTCTACACTGCTTGTATAGAGTTTGTCGACACTTGTACTTAATGTCAACACTTGTACTTAATGTCGACACAGCTTCTCTTTGTCTCGACACAATTTGTGTAGTGTGTGTCGACACTAGTCCTGAGTGTCGACATAGTTATTTTCTTGCATCATAGTGTCGACCCAAGTCCCGGGAGTCGACATGAATTTCTCCTTGACTCAACACTTCTTGTTTAAGTGTGTCAACACTAGTCCTAAGTGTCAATACAACTTTCTACTTATCTCAGCACATCCTTGACAAAGGTGTCGACACATTTCTTGTCTCTTGACACTTTTGTACTTAGTTTTATTTGCTCGCATACATGAACTTAACATTCATCAAATACAACTATATGTATATCATTGAACTGAAAAGACTTCTTCAAATCAAGTACATTGTGACCAATGTACCCAACACCTATAGATTCGACACATCAAGACAACAGTAGACAAGGTTCACATGGATTAAGAATCCTAAGTCAAACATTGTACATAATCGTTATGCTCTACGTTCTAGGCATGTGTGTCCTAAAAATGAACAAGTCCACAGTTTTTTTTATTTTTTTGAAAACATTTAACAAGGCAAATAAAGCAACCAAAATAAGAGAAACATATTATTTTATTTTGGGTTTTATATAGATTTTTTGTATTTTACGATTTAATAAAAAAAAACCAAGAAAACACCAAATGCAAGACTAAAGACATGTTTTTTTTGGATTTTTCATAGTTTTTTTTGTTTGAAGGTCAACTAACGAAAGAACAAAAACAAACAAATATAAGCATGATACAAGGCGCAACAAAAATAAAAAAACACCACTAGGACAATTGGTGATGCAGCATGACTAGGTAGAGAGATCCAAAACGCCCAACTCGAGTCAAAGTAACGAGAAACGAGCATCTGGGAGGGGTTTTGGGAAGATATCAGCTAGTTGGTCATCGGTTGCAATAAAGCTTACACTCAAGTTCTCTTTCTTAATATGATCCTGAATGAAATGACGATGAACATCAATATGTTTGGAATGAGAGTGATGTACTGGATTATTCGTCAAGTTTATGGCACTCTTGTTGTCACACCTAAGGTTAATGTTCTTACAGATTATGACAAAGTCCTGTAACGTTTGTGACATCCAAATTGCTTGTGTGCAACAACTTCTAAGGCAATATACTCAGCTTCAGAAGTAGGGAGGGAAATGGAGTTTTGTTTCCTACTTAACCATAAGACTACTGCTGGACCTAGGAAGTGACAGGTACCACTTGTGCTATTGCAATCATGTGAGCATCCAGTATAATCAGAGTCGGAGTACCTGTGGAGTGTGAAGTCAGTGCTGTGGGGGTACCAAAGACAAAGATTTTGGGTGCCTATTAGATACTGATTGTTTAAAACTCCAAAAATATTTACGGTCATGCGGCGACCCAGCGGTTTTATTTAAGTAAAGAGGAAGTGGTTTTTTATTTAGAAAACGGGGTGCGCGTATTTATTTATTTTGGATATAAAAAAGTTGTTATCGAGTTTTAACGAAAGGAGGCAAGTGCACCTATTGTGAGTAGTACAGGATATTCCGGGTGGAATATCGAGGTCGTATTGTTCTCAGGGTCGGTTCGATTATTTCTACTCTTCCCTGGAGGGGACTATTATTTTACCGATGATTATCTTGGCGGGATAATTTATATGTATATATATATATATATATATATATATATATATATATATATATATATATATATATATATATATATATATATATATATATATATATATAATCAAAAATTAAGACAGAAAAATAGAAAATAAAAGCAATAAATATGGAGCCGATGATGAGCTTAGCGCGACCGCATCGAATAGAATTTGAACTTAAATAAACTTTTAATAAAATGAGATCCTAAATTTCAAATTAATTAAGGCGGAGACATGGCCGTGGAGGTTTCACTAGAATGAGCTCACCTAGCTATAGGGCTATCGCTCACCTGAACGCTAAGATTATTCGACCGAACGTTAGTCCGATGAAGGACTCCTCTTAACGCCAGCATTACGATAAGAACCATGCTATTGGGGGGGGGGGGAACCCAATCCGGTAGAGTTGGTGCGCCTCCTCACTCGAGGGTTAGTGCGGAACTCTCTTTACCAAGGGGTGATCGGTCCATACACACGGCCTGTCGGCTAGCTAGCGTATGGATTACGGAAATAAAGCCCACACATCTATTATGTGGGTCTACGCATCGTAAACCCTGGGCAAACCTTAAGTTCTTTTAATTAAATAGAAAAATAAGACCATTAATTATTTAAAGGAAATTTTTCTGTCCCAATGCTCTTCGATACTGAGGCTAAGAACGATTAGCCACTCATTGGAATGAGGATGGCAGCGAGAAAAAGCAGAAAATAAAGCAGAAAAGGAAAGAAGTAAATGAAAGCGGTAAAGGAAAGCTGTAAAGGAAAGCTGAAAATTGCAAGTCCTACTCAAACGAGTAGGACTGAAATGAAAGCAGTAAAGTGCGAGTCCCGGCGCAAATGTGTGGGCGGGAGAAAATATAGCGAGTCCTACTCAAATGAGTAGGACTAAATAAATGCAGCACTCGTGCACACTCGACAGAAAGTAAAACTCACGCACACACTCTCTCGACATAAAGTAAACACACACACACACTCGACATAAATGAAAATGCACGCACACTACAGGAAAGTAAACACACTCCACACACTCTACTGAAATGAAATAAGAGCATTGCGCCATTTAACTCTTAACGAGTATGCGGAAATTAATGCGCACACAACAGAAATTGAAAAAAAACTAAGTTATCAAAAAATTAAAACGACTGCATTTCTACCGCAAGAATGCGGTAGAAATGCGTAAAAAACTGAAATAAAAATAAACCGGGCAAAAAGGTTTACAAATAAACGCAAAATGAAAATGCCCGAAAAATTGAAATAAATACATTTTGACCGCTGGAATGCGTTAGAAATTCGTAAAAAGAAGAAATAAAAGTAAAAGGGGCAAAAAGTTTTGGAAAATAAAGGAAAAATACAAGTGTTTAAAAAATTAAAATGACAAATTATTCATTCTTATAATGCTATAAAAATGCCTAAAAAGTGGAAGAAAAGTTAAAAGAACGAAAAGTTTTACAAAAATAACAAAAAACGGCTAAGTAAGAAAAATCAAAACCACTTTTTAACCATTTTTATATTTTCATAAGGATGAACAAGAACGGAAAAGCTAAACTATTATCACTATTAAAGCTATGAAAACACAAAAACTTTACACTCATACACTCACACACCCATTTAAAAGAATGAAAAACAAAAGCTAAAGAAAAATAAAAGATAAGATTGCATAAGTAAGGGCGTTTCGATGTATTCCAAAGTCATATAAAGAGAAGAAAAGACATATTTTATTACATAAATGAACGAATTACAAAGATACGAAAATAAAAGCTAAGGAGAGGGGGAGAAAATTCCCTTACATAGACTTGGAAGCATCCCAACAGCACTTCCCCTATACAAAATGGATCCAAAAAGTGGAACAGGATTACATCCAGCAAGTTGGTTTAAATAAGCAAAAATTGCAGGTGACACGGGCGTGTAGGGGGGCGTGTTAGCACTGTACAAAATGCGGCGGTCGATTTGACGGGAAAGTGGACTTCGGGCTGGACACATGTTGGTATCGCGTTGGTCACGCCCCAGGTCATGGGCGTGACTCTGGGCATGTCGGGGAGGTAGATCTGGGCGCGGGTCTTTGAGCTATCACCGGGTCTCGTCGAGTTGAAAACTCGTCGAGCGCGAATGTCGAGGAGTTCGACGATCGTCTAGCGGGAAGATCGTCAAGCAGGAAAAATCATCGAGCAGGACAAATCGTCGAGTAGAAAAATCGTCAAGTGGGAAGATGGGTTCGACGATCGTCGAGCGGGAAGATCGTCGAGCGCGGGTCTTTGTTAGCCAGGTGGAGGAGTCACGCCCTTGGTCACGGGCGTGACGCTGGGAGTGTCGGGTTGAGTCGACACTCGACAAACATCGAGCGAAAATTGTCAAGCGGGAAGATGAGTCACGCCCTAGGTCACGGGCGTGACTCTGGGCGTATCGCGGAGGTGTCGACGATCGTCGAACGGAAAGTCGAGCTGAAATCGTCGATCGGAATTTGTCGATGATTCCATGGGTTTGACGAATCACGGCCTGGTCACGGGCGTGACCAATAAGGGACGGGCGTGACTTGGCAATTTTTTGCAGATTTTTATTTTTTTCCTGAAAAATAAAATAAAATAAGTTAGTAAAATATTTACAAAAATAGGAGAATTTTATTGAATAAAAACAAGTAAAAAAACAGAAAAATAAAGTAAAATGACTTATTTAATGTACATAAAAATGCATATATTTAAAATTCATCAAATACCCTCATACTTAAGCTTTTGTTATTCCAGAGCAAAAGTTTGAGGTGAACTTATAAGGAATAAAAAAAACTCTAAGTTTAGCTACCGCTTAATCAATTATAAGAGAGATCTAAATAAATATACGAGGTATAAGAGTTAAGTCCTAAAATTGTGTAGATGATTTAAATAGCGCAAAAGTTTTGGCCAAAAGACTCCTTGATGTAATCAAATAGAAAACAATAATTGTAATGGTTAGATTAACGAAAATAGTTTGGAATTATATGAACTATAGCTTATAGGAGTGTTACTGGAAATAATAAAATTTACTAATTATGCTCTCAAATAGATTTTTGAATTAATTCTAGAATCGTGAAATTGTCTAAGTGGGTTGATGTTAGTTTATGAAGAGGGTTTGGATTTTGAGGTGAGGTAATTTTTTCTCAAACCTCCATTTTTTTCTGATTATTAGGAAAATGAAATCTTATTTTCCTAATATGATTTTTGTTTTTCAACTTCATAAGAATAAAATTAACCCAATGTATATGTGTAGGAGTAATGAATTTTATCATCTTACTCTATAACATATAATCTTTTTAAATTATTTGGTGCCTATGTTTACGGAACGAAATCTTATTCCCATTGACATAAGATCTTTTAAAGATAAAAATTTTATCATGCCAAGTAGGTCATGATAAGTAAGGGGAGAAAAGAAAACTAGATTTTTAATCCTAAAATTGTTTGAGAGCAACCTTAATAAATTGTACGTTCCAATTTTTTAGAAAGCTAAAAGTAAGTATAATTGAATTCTATATTCGTTATTTCCTAACATAATACACGTGCTCCTATCAATGAAAAATTAGAAGTAGTGTCTAAAACGAGTTCGCTATCTTTAACAAAGCATAATGAATTATTTAAAACTTAACCTCGGCTATTTAAATTTTTCAATCAATAATTAACAAACGAATAACAGACAGAGAATTAATAAAATTCACATATAAATAAACTCAAAACAAAATTTTTGGATAGCAAGAAAATTAAGAATTGAGATATTTGATTTATGCGTTACATAATTAACAAAATAGTTTTTGGGATTTTAAGGTTTTTATCATTTTTGTATTTTTTTGTGATTATGATTATGATTTTTTTGTTGAATTTTTAGAGTTATTAACTTTTTTAGAAATTTTTGGTTTTTCTAATTTTTTGACTTTTTTAGTGTATTTTGATAAGTAATTTACAAGAATGAGGAGAGATAGAAGTGTTATTTACAAAGGAGATAGTAGGGGAAAGAGATCAAAATTTTTTTTGTTTTTATTTTTAAATAATGTACAAAGTAAAAACTCGAAGGCGGCCCGCGAACATACTCTTATTTGGGTGGTTGGTTCGATGAGTCGAACGTCGCGGGCATGCTAAAAAGCGAGCTTTAATAAATAAGAAGAGGTGGAAAAAGAGATTTTTACAAAAACTATTTACAAAGTAAAAAGAAAATATTTTTTTTAAATTTTTTTGATGTTTTATAAGTTTTTTTGTGATTTTTGTTTGTGTTTTATGATTTTTTTGAGTTTTTATTATTATTATATAAAAAACAAGGAGAATTTTTTTGATGTTTTATAAGTTTTTTTTATTTTTGTTTGTGTTTTATGATTTTTTTGAGTTTTGTTTTTATTATATAAAAACAAGGAGAATTTTTTTTTTATGTTTTAAGTTTTGCAATTTTTTTGTATTTTTTATGAGTACAAAATAATAAAAAAATGCAGAATAGTAAAACACCCTCATACTTAAACCCATCATTGTCCCCAATGTTATAATCTAAGTATGCGGAAGAGGTAATATACAAAATATAATAAGTACAAAAAAAAGAGAAGGTAGAAGCTTCCCTTAGACGAGTTCGGGATGCCCAATTAAATCCCTGTATTATTAAAAGAAAAGAAAAGAAGCAAAAGTGGATATGATAAAAGCGAAAAAGATAAATTCGGCAAAAAGATATGCGCGCGGTAGGGGCAGGTATGTGTGACTCGAAGCTAACGTCTTAGCTTTTGAGCGTGTACAGAAATGCACTCCCCTAGCGCGCACTAAAATGGGAAGCGCGCCGAAGCAAAACAAGTGAAAAGAAAATAAGCAAAATATATACATTATTATATTTTTTTTTAAAATCAAACAATTATTGTTTTGTGTTTTGTTTTTTTTATAATAGATTTTATATTTTTTAGTTGATTTTTTAGTTTTATTTTTTTTTTGTTTAGTTTTCATAAAAACAATGAAAATATATGTTTTTTATTTTTTTATTGTTAAGTTTTTTCATTTTTTCGAATTTTTTTAGTTTTGTTTGTTTTATAGTTTTTTTTCATAAAAATAATGAAAATAAATTTTTTTTTGTTAAGTTTTTTTTTCATTTTTTTTGTTTTTAGTTTTTTTTAGTTTTATAGTTTTTTCAAATTTTTAGTTTTTAAGGTTTTTCAAAAAAATTTTAGTTTTATAAGTTTTTCAATTTTTTTTTGTTTTATAATTTTGTAATTTTTTTATAATTTTTATTTTTATTATTATTATTATATTTTTGTTGGCCATTTTTAATTTTTGTTATATATATAGATATAGGTAAAATTAATAGATTTCCAGGGTTCAAAATAACGACACGAATATCCCCGGCAACGGCGCCAAAAAATTGATTGGTTAAAAATAAAAAAATATCTACGGTCAGGCGGCGAACCGGTGGTTTTATTTAAGTAAAGCGGAAGTTGTTTTTTATTTAGAAAACAGGGCGCGCGTATTTATTTATTTTGGATATAAAAAAGTTGTGACCGAGTTTTAATGAAAGGAGGCAAGTGCACCTATCGTGAGTGGTACATGATATTCCGGGTGGAATATCGAGGTCGTATTGTTCTCGGGGTCGGTTCGATTATTTTTACTCTTCCCTGGAGGGGGCTATTATTTTACCGATGATTATCTTGTCGGGATATTATATATATATATATAAAAGCAAAAAGTAAGACAGAAAAACAGAAAATTAAAGTAATAAATATGGAGCTGATGATGAGCTTAGCGCGACCGCATCGAATAGAATTTGAACTAAAATAAACTTTTAATAAAAAGAGATCCAAAATTTCAAATTAATTAAGGTGGAGACTTTGCCGTGGAGGTTCCACTAGAATGAGGTCACCTAGCTATAGGGATATCGCTCAACTGAACGTTAAGATTATTCGACCGAACATTAGTCCAACGAAGGATTCCTCTTAATGCCCGCATTACGCTAAGAACCCCGCTATTGGGTGGGGAACCCAATCCGGTAGAGTTGGCGCGCCTCCTCTCTCGAGGGTTAGTGCGGAACTCTCTTTAACAAGCAGTGATCGGTCCATAGGCAAGGCCTCTCGGCTAGCAAATGTATGGACTATGGAAATAGAGCCCACACATCGATTATGTGGGTCTACGCGTCGTAAACCCTGGGAAAACCTTAAGTTCTTTTAATTAAATAGAGAAATAAGACCTTTAATTATTTAAAGGAATTTTTTTTGTCCCAATGCTCTTCGATACTGAGGCTAAGAACGATTAGCCACTCATCAGAATGGGGACGGCAGCGAGAAAAATCAGAAAATAAAGCAGAAAAGGAAAGAAGTAAATGAAAGCGGTAAAGGAAAGCTGTAAAGGAAAGCTGAAAATTGCAAGTCCTACTCAAACGAGTAGGACTGAAATGAAAGCAGTAAAGTGCGAGTCCCGACGCAAATGCGTGGGCGGGAGAAAATAAAGCGAGTCCTACTCAAATGAGAAGGACTAAATAAATGCAACACACGCACACACTCGATAGAAAGTAAAACTCACGCACACACTCTCTCGACATAAAGTAAACACACACACACGAAATAAATGAAAACGCACGCACACTGCAGGAAAGTAAACACACTCCACACACTCTACTGAAATGAAATAAAAGCATTGCTCCATTTAACTCTTAACGAGTAGGCGGAAATAAATGCGCACACAACAGAAATTGAAAAAAAACTAAGTTATCAAAAAATTAAAACGACTGCATTTCTACCTCTACAATGCGGTAGAAATGCGTAAAAAGCTGAAATAAAAATAAACCGGGCAAAAAGGTTTGCAAATAAACGCAAAATGAAAATGCCCGAAAAATTGAAATAAATTCATTTCTACCGCTAGAATGCGGTAGAAACGCGTAAAAAGAAGAAATAAAAGTAAAAGGGGCAAAAAGTTTTGGAAAATAAAGGAAAAATACAAGTGTTTAAAAAATAAAAATGACAAATTATTCATTCTTATAATGCTATAAAAATGCCTAAAAAGTGGAAGAAAAGTTAAAAACACGAAAAGTTTTACAAAAATAACAAAAAACGGCTAAGTAAGAAAAATCAAAATCACTTTTTAACCATTTTTTTTATTTTCATAAGGATGAACAAGAACGGAAAAGCTAAACTATTAGCACTATTAAAGCTATGAAAAAACAAAAAATTTACACTCATAAACTCACACACCCATTTAAAAGAACGAAAAACAAAAGCTAAAGCAAAATAAAAGATAAGATTGCATAAGTAAGGGCGTTCTGATGCATTCCAAAGTCATATAAAGAGAAGAAAAGATATATTTTATTACATAAAATAATGAATTACAAAGATACAAAAATAAAACCTAAGGAAAGGGGGAGAAAATTCCCTTACATAGACTTGGAAGCATCCCAACAGCACTTCCCCTATACAAAATGGATCCAAAAAGTGGAACAGGATTACATCCAGCAAGCTGGTTTAAATAGGCAAAAATTTCAGGTGACACGGGCGCGTAGGGGGGCGTGTCAGCACTGTACAAAATGCGGCAATCGATTTGACGGGAAAGTGGACTTCGGGCTGGACACATGTTGGTCTTGCGTTGGTCACGCCCCAGGTCACGGGCGTGACTCTGGGCGTGTATGGGAGGTAGATCTGGGCGGGGGTCTTTGAGGTGTCACCGTGTCTTGTTGAGTTGAAAATCATCGAGCGTGAATGTCGAGGAGTTCGACGATCATCGAGCGGGAAGATCGTCAAGCTGGAAAAATCGTCGAGCAGGACAAATCGTCGAGCAGAAAAATCATCGAGTGGGAAGATGGGTTCGACGATCGTCGAGCGGGAAGATCGTCGAGCGCGGGTCTTTGTCAGACAGGTGGAGGAGTCACGCCCTTGGTCACGGGCGTGATGCTGGCCGTGTCAGGTTGAGTCGACACTCGACAAACGTCGAGCAAAAATTGTCAAGCGAGAAGATGAGTCACGCCCTAGATCACGGGCGTGACTCTAGGCGTGTCGCGGAGGTGTCGACGATTGTCGAACAGAAAGTCGAGCTGAAATCATCGTTCGGAATTTGTCGAGCTGAAATCGTCGATCGGAAATCGTCGACCGGAAATTTCTCTTTAAAATTCGTTGATTCCATGGGTTTGACGAATCACGGCCTGGTCACGGGCGTGACCAATAAGTCACGGGTGTGACTTGACAATTTTTTGTAGATTTTTATTTTTTCCTGAAAAATAAAATAAAACAAGTTAGTAAAATATTTACAAAAATAGGAGTATTTTATTGAATAAAAACAAGTAAAAAAGGGAAAAATAAAGTAAAACGACTTATTTAATGTACATAAAAATGCGTATATTTACAATTCATTAAATACCCCCATACTTAAGCTTTTGTTATTCCAGAGCAAAAGTTTGAGGTGAACTTATAAGGAATAGAAAAAACTTTAAGTTTAGCTACCGCTTAATCAATTATAAGAGAGATCTAAAAAAATATACGGGGTATAACATTTAAGTCCTAAAATTATGTAGATGATTTAAATAGCGCAAAAGTTTTGGCCAAAACACTTCTTGATGTAATCAAATAGAAAGCAATAATTGTAATAGTTAGATTAACGAAAATAGTTTGGAATTATATGAACGCTAGTTTATAGGAGTGTTACTGGAAATAATATAATTTACTAATTATGCACTCAAACAGAATTTTGAATTAATTCTAGAATCATGAAATTGGCTAAGGGGGTTGATGTTGGTTTATGAAGAGGGTTTGGATTTTGAGGTGAGGTAATTTTTTCTCAAACCTCAATTTTTTTTCCGATTATTTGGAAAATGAAATCTTATTTTCCTAATATGATTTTTTTTTCAACTTCATAAGAATAAAATTAACCCAATGTATATGTGTAGGCGTAATGAATTTTATCCTCTTACTCCATAACATATAATCTTTTTAAAATATTGGGTGCCTATGTTTACGGAACGAAATCTTATTCCCATTGACATAGGATCTTTTAAGGATAAAAATTTTATCATGCCAAGTAGATCATGAAAAGTAAGGGGAGAAAAGAAAACTAGATTTTTAATCCTAAAAATATTTGAGAGCAACCTTAATAAATTGTACGTTCCAATTTTTCAGAAAGCTAAAAGTAAGTATAATTGAATTCTATAGTCGTTATTTCCTAACATAATACACGTGCTCCTATTAATGAAAAATTAGAAGTAGTGCCTAAAACGAGATCGCTATCTTTAACAAAGCATAATGAATTCTTTAAAACTTAACCCCAGCTATTTAAATTTTTCAATCAATAATTAACAAACGAATAGCAAATAGAGAATTAATAAAATTCACATATAAATAAACTCAAAACAAATTTTTTGGATAGCAAGAAAATTAAGAATTGAGATATTCGATTTATGCGTTACATAATTAACAAAATATTTTTGGGATTTTAGGGTTTTTATCATTTTTTGTATTTTTTGTGATTATGATTATGATTTTAATTGTTAAATTTTTAGAGATATTATCTTTTTTAGGAATTTTTTTTCTAATTTTTTAATTTTTTAGTGTATTTTGATAAGTAATTTATAAGAATAACGAGAGAAAGAAGTGTTATTTACAAAGGAGATAGTGGGGGAAAGAGATCAAAATTTTTTTTGTTTTTATTTTTAAATAATGTACAAAGTAAAAACTCGAAGGCGGCCCACGAGCAGACTCTTATTTGGGTGGTTGGTTCGATGAGTCGAACGCCGCGGGCATGCTACAAAGCGAACTTTAATAAATAAGAAGAGGGGGGAAAAGAGATTTTTACAAAAACTATTTACAAAGTAAAAAGAAAATAATTTTTTTAAAATTTTTTTTGATGTTTTATAAGTTTTTTTGTGATTTTTGTTTGTGTTTTATGATTTTTTTTGTGTTTTTTTATTATATAAAAAACAAGAAGAATTTTTTTGATGTTTTATAAGTTTTTTTTATTTTTGTTTGTGTTTTATGATTTTTTTGAGTTTTTTTTATTATATAAAAACAAGGAAATTTTTTTTATGTTTTAAGTTTTGAAATTTTTTTTTGTATTTTTTATGAGTACGGAATAATAAAAAAATGCAGAATAGGAAAACACCCTCATACTTAAACCCAACATTGTCCCCAATGTGGTAATCTAAGTATACAGAACAGTTAATATACAAAATATAATAACTACAAAAAGAAAAAATAGAAGGTAGAAGTTTCCCTCAAACGAGTTCGGGATGCCCAATTAAATCCCTGTATTATTAAAAGAAAAGAAAAGAAGCAAAAGAGGATATGATAAAAGCGAAAAAGATAAATTCGGCTAAAAGATATGCGCGCGGTAGGGGGCAGGTGTGTGTGACTCGAAGCTAACGTCTTAGCTTTTGAGCGTGTACAGAAATGCGCTCCCCTAGCGCGCACAAAAATGGGAAGCGCGCCGAAGCAAAACAAGTGAAAAGAAAATAAGCAAAATATATACATTATTATTATTATTTTTAAATCAAATAATTATTGTTTTGTGTTTTGTTTTTTTTACAGTAGATTTTTTATTTTTTAGTTGATTTTTTAGGTAGGTGTTTTAGTCTTTTTTTGTTTTGTTTTCCTAAAAATAATGAAAATATATGTTTTTTATTTTTTTTGTTAAGTTTTTTCATTTTTTTCAAATTTTATTAGTTTTGTTTGTTTTATAGTTTTTTTTCATAAAAATAATGAAAATAATTTTTTTCTGTTAATTTGTTTTTTCATTTTTTTGGTTTTTACTTTTTTTTAGTTTTTTTTTAGTTTTATAGTTTTTTCAAATTTTTAGTTTGTAAGGTTTTTCCAAAATGTTTTAGTTTTATAAGTTTTTCAATTTTTTTTTTGTTTTATAATTTTGTAATTTTTTTATAGTTATTATTATTATTATATTTTTGTTGGCCATTTTTAATTTTTGTTATATATATAGATATATATAAATTAATAGATTTACATGGTTCAAAATAACGACACGAATATCCCCGGCAACGGCGCCAAAAACTTGATTGATTAAAACTCCAAAAATATTTACGGTTACGCGGCGACCCGGCGGTTTTATTTAAGTAAAGCGGAAGTGGTTTTTTATTTAGAAAATGGGGCGCGCGTATTTTATTTTTTGGATATAAAAAAGTTGTGATCGAGTTTTAACGAAAGGAGGCAAGAGCACCTATCATGAGTAATACAGGATATTCCGGGTGGAATATCGAGGTCGTATTGTACTCGGGGTCGGTTTGATTATTTCTACTCTTCCCTGTAGGGGACTATTATTTTACCGATGATTATCTTGTCGGGATATTTTATATATATATATATATATATATATATATATATATATATATATATATATATATATATATATATATATATATATAAGCAAAAAGTAAGACAGAAATATAGAAAATGAAAGCAATAAAGATGGAGCCGATGATGAGCTTAGCGCGACTGCATCGAATAGAATTTGAACTAAAATAAACTTTTAATAAAAAGAGATCCTAAATTTCAAATTAATTAAGGCGGAGACTTGGCCGTGGAGGTTCCACTAGAATGAGCTCACCTAGCTATAGGGCTATCGCTCAACTGAATGCTAAGACTATTCGACCGAACGTTAGTCCGACGAAGGATTCCTCTTAACGCCCACATTACGCTAAGAACCCCGCTATTGGGTGGGGAACCCAATCCGGTAGAGTTGGCGCGCCTCCTCTCTCGAGGGTTAGTGCGGAACTCTCTTTACCAAGGGGTGATTGGTCCATACGCACGACCTCTCGGCTAGCTACCATATGGACTACGGAAATAGAGCCCACACATCGATTATGTGGGTCTACGCGTCGTAAACCCTGGGCAAACCTTAATTACATTTAATTAAATAGAAAAATAAGACCTTTAATTATTTAAAGGAATTTTTTCTGTCCCAATGCTCTTCGATACTGAGGCTAAGAATGATTAGCCACTCATCAGAATGGGGACGGCAGCGAGAAAAAGCAGAAAATAAAGTAGAAAAGGAAAGTAGTAAATGAAAGGGGTAAAGGAAAGCTGAAAATTACAAGTCCTACTCAAACGAGTAGGACTGAAATGAAAGCAGTAAAGTGCGAGTCCAGGAACAAATGTGTGGGCGGGAGAAAATAAAGCGAGTACTACTCAAATATGTAGGACTAAATAAATGCAACACACGCACACACTCGACAGAAAGTAAAACTCACGCACACACTCTCTCGACATAAAGTAAACACACATACACATACTGGACATAAATGAAAACGCACGCACACTGCAGGAAAGTAAACACACTCCACACACTCTACTGAAATGAAATAAAGGCATTACGTCATTTAACTCTTAACGAGTAGGCGGAAATAAATACGCACACAACAGAAATTAAAAAAAAAAACTAAGTTATCAAAAAATTAAAACGACTGCATTTCTACCGCTAGAATGCGGTAGAAATGCGTAAAAGCTGAAATAAAAATAAACCGGGCAAAAAGGTTTGCAAATAAACACAAAATGAAAATGCCCAAAAAATTGAAATAAATACATTTCTACAGCTAGAATGCGGTAGAAATGCATAAAAATAAGAAATAAAAATAAAAGGAGCAAAAAGTTTTGGAAAATAAAGGAAAAATACAAGTGTTTAAAAAATTAAAATGACAAATTATTCATTCTTATAATGCTATAAAATGCCTAAAAAGTGGAAGAAAAGTTAAAAGCACGAAATGTTTTACAAAAATAACAAAAAACGGCTAAGTAAGAAAAATCAAAACAACTTTTTAACCATTTTTATATTTTCATAAAGAAGAATAAGAACGGAAAAGCTAAACTATTAGCACTATTAAAGCTATGAAAACACAAAAACTTTACACTCATACACACACACACCCATTTAAAAGAAGGAAAAATAAAAGCTAAAGCAAAATAAAAGATAAGATTGCATAAGTAAGGGCGTTCTGACGCATTCCAAAGTCATATAAAGAGAAGAAAAGACATATTTTATTACATAAAAGAACGAATTACAAAGATACGAAAATAAAAGCTAAGGAGAGGGGGAGAAAATTCTCTTACATAGACTTGGAAGCATCCCAACAGCACTTCCCCTATACAAAATGGATCCAAAAAGTGGAACAGGATTACATCCAGCAAGCTGGTTTAAATAGGCAAAAATTTCAGGTGACACGGGCGTGTAGGGGGCATGTCAGCACTGTACAAAATGCGGCCGTCGATTTGATGGGAAAGTGGACTTCAGGCTGGACACTTGTCGGTCTCGCGTTGGTCACACCCCAGGTCACGGGCGTGACTCTGGACGTGTCGGGGAGGTAGATCTGTGTTGGGTATTGTATCCACAATTACCTGGATTTGAGAAAGCCACCTGTCAAGCTAAGATGAATTCACAATGTATTTGATGAAACCTCTTAAGTTGTGCTTGTAGTTATTCCACGCTAATTGCACACCAATGTCAGGGTGCAGTAGGTCAATATACACGGGTCTGCACGACGTAATCCCTCGTTGAGCAGATCAGTGTGTTGGCCTACGTGTACTCTCTTTATTGGAGTGCACTTACTTTCAAGTACAGGGCTGTAACTATGCAAGAGCAGACAAGGAGCAAGGATGGGTCAAGGAGCAGCTCTTGGGTGGAAAGACGAAAAATCGTCTAAGTATAATTCGGCGAGAATCACCAAGTGATTCTCGCCGATTCGGCGAGAATCACTAGTGATTCTCGCCGAATCGTCGAGAATCACTAGTGATTCTCGCCGAATCGTCGAGAATCATTAGTGATTCTCGCCGACTCTATCCGGCTACCTCAAAGCGGTGCCAAGTAAGATTCGACGAGAATCACTAGTGATTCTCGCCGAACCCATCGTTGAGCAGATCATGGCCAAGTAATATTCGTCGAGAATCAACAAGTGATTCGGCGAGAATCATCAAGTGATTCGGCGAGAATCACTAGTGATTCTCGATGAATCGTCGAGAATCACTAACTGATTCTCGCCGATTCGTCGAGAATCACCTTCGATTCTCGCCGGTTTTGACTTAGGCAATTTCCTGGAAACCGCTGGACCGGATTCTACCGCTGG
The DNA here is from genome assembly GCA_039583875.1 of Platanthera guangdongensis. Classification (NCBI taxonomy): domain Eukaryota; kingdom Viridiplantae; phylum Streptophyta; class Magnoliopsida; order Asparagales; family Orchidaceae; genus Platanthera; species Platanthera guangdongensis. The sequence continues at coordinate 126,946,641 of CM077166.1, forward strand.
CAATATTTTGAACCGGATTTCGGGTTTCTACTTGTGGGACCCACAACGGTCATATTGAAAGTGTCTACAGTATATATACGGGTATTTTTTGAACAATAGACACATAGAAAGAAGCCGAGCGACGATCTTGACCTAAAATCGCGAATCTGCTCCGCCGCCGCCGTCGCCGCGCAAGCAAGTCATTCGCCAACCTTGATAGAGATTTCTTCCTGATCTTCCGGCGGCAGAAGCTTAGCCAAGCTTAGAGTCTCACGCGTCTATCTAGAGATCCCTTGTCTCTCGATTTGTTGATCGGGAAAAACTTCCCCGTCCGAATCGATCGAGACGACTGATCCTAGAGTGACCGTTGGTAGACCTAGCTTGCTTCGCTACGAAGTTTGGATCTCCACAGTACAGCAGCCGCACATCGTCGTCGCCGCCGATCCCGTGAACCTAGCCGCCGCCCATCTTGCCGCCGCCGGTTCCGGGGAGATCCTCTCCAAGAGAGATCTAGGGTTGTGGACTCTTTGTGGACTTCAAGAACACGTCGTCAACGAAGAGGGACACCTTACTCTCCAATCGTAGTTTGTATCTTTTGTACATTCTAGTTTTTCTTTTGTTGTAAAGGAACGTAGGTTCCTAGTTGTAAGGGTTGGGTGCAACCCGTGTTGTGGGAGTGTTGACTCCTACGTGTGGAAGGGTTCCTTCCGATAGTGCAAGGATTGGATTTCAATCCTGTTGGTGAAGAGACCGAGTCGTCCCTTGTTGGGAGATAGGTCAAAGGGGGAAAGTGGATGTACCCAAATCGGGGAACCACTATAAATAGCTTGTGTATTCTGTGTGTTGTGCAGTTTATTTTTATTGTGCAGGTACAATTTTAAATTCCGCAAAAATGCTGCACGTCACCTATTCCCCCCCCCCCCCTATAGGTGAAGATAGTTGACACTAGGTGGACTTTCAAGTGGTATCAGAGGGAGGTTACTCATCAAAAAGGTTTACACCTTGAGTAGAATCCTGCCACCAGTGTCAGAAGCATGGAGCTAGATCATGAGATATCGCCACTAAGACTCCCCACATGCACAAAGGAGTTTTATCCAGTCTGGAGGATGAGAGTGTCGTATCACTTGGATGCAATCGATCCTCGAGCATCTTTCATCCTGGAAGACGGTCCTTTTATTCCTATGAAGACCTCCGACTCTGGAAAGAATATCCAAGTGCCCAAGTGCATTGCTGAGATGTCGGAGACGGAACTTTCATTATTTAATTTGGACAAGAGGATTCGTCAAATTATCATGGATATCTGGTCTGGAGCTTCTCGCTCTAGATTGGAAAAATGTGGGTCGGCTAAATCTATGTGGGTGATGATCTCAGAGCTGATGGGGGGGTCAGAGAAAGCTGGAATCTGCTGTCAACCAGAGGATGAAGCCTATGTGGGGGTCCTCGCCTCTGAAGATGAAGGCAAGGATCTGTCGGACAGCATCAGAGCTCCAGTGTCCGTGTCAGAGACTGAAGAGGCCAGTGAGGAAAGCAGCTCTGATGAGGATGACACAACAGTCACTGGCTCTAATGACAATAACACTGAAGAGCAGGTAACTTCTTCATCCTGCCCCGTCTCTCTTGAAGTTTCTGAAGACAGAAACTGCTTTCCTTCAGAAAATTCTGATTCTCTGAAGAGAGCCCTTCAGAAGAGCAACCTACTTGTTGAAGAACAAGCTCAGGAGATTGTTCGGCTGAAGATCTTGTTGGTTCTCCAATTGGCATCCAACAAGGTCAAGGACTCTAAAATCTCTGATCTAGAGAGAAGTCTAGAGAATGAGAAAAGAATAGTATCAAACTTTTCCTAGGTTGATGCTATAAAGAGAAAGCAAGAAAATGGGTGGATCTCCTGAATTATCAATTCGTGGAGAAATGGGGAAACGGTATTCCGACCCCCCACTCCAAGCAGGAAGGCAACTCGTCATGCCTTCAGGTATGATCACAGAAAATAATCGTGGTCACAGCAAGGGTGATCTGTCCTCATGTGGAGACACCCATAGTGCAAGGGCCGTCGTGGCCACCCATGAGAGAATACCTAAGGCTCATTCTGAGCCCTTTGTATTCACTGCCACTGCCTCAACTCGGTGTGAATCTGCATGTACTAGCTCACAGAACACTTCTCACCACCCGAGGACACAGGACAGGGAGGTTAGAAGTCATGGTGTAAGTTTTCATGGGGCCTCAGGAAGGGGGATGCCTGGAAGGAAGGCACCACCTCCCTGGCCTCATGACGCTCGCAACATTAATTCCTTCCACCCTTCCACGTGTCACGGTGGAAGAGAAAATTTTGTGAGGAGATCATGCCCTATCCCGTTTAGACCTAGGACCGTGACTACCTCAGTCACTAGATCAGGTCAGAAACGACGATACAACATTCACCCGTGTTGGTGCTGTGGCAAAGTGGGACACTTTGCCATAGACTGTTGGCACAACCCCTCTGTGTCAAGGGCAAGGGCCTATCCACATTTTCTGGGCAGAGGTAGTCTTCCTAACAGGTTTTCTGAAGGAAGGCAGTCGAGTGCTTATGCTAACAGGAACCTAGGACCCAATATGTATTAGCTTCCTAAGGTAAAGTAACTCTTTCTTGCAGGGTAGTCTAGGTTCCCGTAAATATGATGGGAACTAGACAGTAGATGGCTCAATACTAAATTAGAACAAGCGTCTGGAATACCAGATGTGATATCTACATGGGCATACTCACATTGAGCTCCTAATATGTTTTACCTGAGGGACTAAATGATAACTCTCATAATCCCAGGTACTTTTGATCAGTTCTAGGACTTGAGTCATATTGTATCCACATTTACATATATTATATATATATATATATTTATACTTATACTTACACTTATATGTGTGTACATCTAAATATATGTTAACACGGTAAACATAAACCATAGATACAACAATGAATACTTATCGGAAATTCCACTGGTAGACTCGAGATCTAACATCTACAGGCGTAAATTAGTTCACTGAAAACTAGCGAAGATTGCCATCAATAAATGTATGGAAAAGCCAGTTCAAACCCTAATAGCTTGACTTTAAGGAATATTTATATATTTAGAAAATTTTCAAATCGACTTAGACAAACTCGAAACCCGCTTAACCCGAAGCCTTCCGCCGAACACACGGAAACCGTTAGAATCCCCTTAACTCGTCGATCCTTCATACATGGGCATACTCACGATCCTTTATATATTTAGAATTCTCGCCGACCCTTCGCATTCCGTAGGAATCCCGCCGAAGGACCTTCTCCGCAGGAAACTCGCCGAATCCCGCAAGATTCTCGCCGATTTACCGAAGGTTTCCCGCAAGCTTCTCACCGAAGGTCTTCTGCCGATTCTTCCCTTCCGTCGACATCCCGCAAGATTCACCGATCGCAACTCGCGAAGAACTCCGTCAATCTCAGCGTGCAAAAACTCCCGCCGATCTCGTCGATCCCGTCGCGTGCACCTACCAGGTGTCCATCGTCTTCATCGAGCTAACTCACCGTCTACGCTTTTAGGTAACCACATCCTCACCATTACTTGGACTTGATCACTAGTGTCGCTTCCCTTGTGACTTTTGATTAAGCGTAGAGTAGGAATTCTCTCCCTAGGTTTGCAATGGCTCCTAGGACAACCGCTGGGCTGGTCACTGGATGCGAGCTGGTTCGAACAGGGTTCGCTTATGCCTCAGATGAATTCAGAAACATCATCCTTATGCTTGAAGAGGCTGGACTCTCATTCGTACTAGAGCATCCCGGTAAAATCCTGGACAAGGAGGTGCTGGAGTTCTTTGCAACCGCAAAACTCCGGAATGACGACTCTCTTATCAAAAGCAAGGTTGCCGGGGCAAAGATAAAGATGTCTGCCAGCAAGCTGACCCACTACTTGCAGCTCACTAGCTCGGAGCACGAGGATTATCTTGAGGAAGAAGACAAAACCAAGACTCTAGTATTCTGTGGTCTCGCTCGAGGAACTCGGTCGATAATGCGAAAGGATATGAATGAAGAAGGGAAACTTCTGTCAGACATCGTTGGGAAGGTACTCATATGCAAGCCGGGCTCTCATGACCACATCTCTGCGGACATGTTCAAGATCCTGGTGGCAATTATCTGCAGGAAACGATTCAACTGGGGGGCATTACTTTTTGAGAGGATAAAGGACACCCTGCGATCTCCTAGCTTTGGCCGAATCATCAGTCTGTACCTCAATCAGTTGAACGGAGATAAGTATGACATGAGTAAAGGTGTTCCTCTACATTACTTAAAGAAAATGGACTCGAGTGTTTTTGACAGATGGGAGAGGCGAATTGGGCAGGCTGCCGTGGTAGAACAATTGGACGCATCTCCAGCTGAGGACGGCACTGTGGCTGATTCTGTAGTAATCCCCAGTGAAATTCCTGATGCATTGACTGCAGGAATTGAGGCGGAGCCTCTATCCACTGATGCTCATATTGTATCTGACATCTCCCAGATAGCCAGAGATGCAGTGGCAGATATACAAGAAGCAAGTGAAACTGTGCTGGAGAATGAGGAGGCTCTGAACCTGAACGATCAAGGAGCCGAAGCTAATGTAGAGGAGACTGCTGATGAAGATGATGCTGATGCGCATGATCACATGGATGATGAAGGTGAAGAAGAAGGCAATGAGGGACATGAAGCATTGGAGACTCAGAATATCATTGAAGCTCCATCTGACAAGCACGCACCTGAGATCGTTCCAGAGAACATTAGTGCACGAGTGGAGGGGGAGTCCGAGAAATCTACAGATGCTGCAAGTATTCCTCCCTTAGAGGTTGTGCTCCTGTCCAGCTCTACAGGTGCATCAGCTGAACCGCAAGGCCAAGGAGTGCCTCAGAATCTTCCACTACGAGATGATCTAGCCACTCACACCGTGAATGTCATTCAGGGCATAGTGGATGAGCTTAAGGCATCTTTTGAGAAAGCTCAAAATAAAATGTTGAAAAGGATTAAGAAATCTGAAAATCTCATGCTCAAGAACATGGTAGAGATCAATCATAAACTGGACGTGATGGAAAAGAAGTTTGAAGATAAGTATACAGCGGCCGGCCAAGCTGTCACTCTTCTTATGGACGGATTGAAAAAGAACATCGATACTCTTGCCGTAGTGAATCAGAATGCTCATGTCGTAGCAAATAACATTCAAAAGTTTGATGGCAATATGGTAACTCTTAACACCAATCAACAAGCCTTGGTTACTGAATTCTCCGGGACTACAAAGCATATTGATGAGTCACTGCATTCTTATGCAAACTCCATTGCAGTCGAAGCCAAAAAGGGGGAGAAAGAATATATAGCTAAGATGGCTGAGCTTCGGGAAGTCATGATCAATAACTTTGAACAGTCAAACAAATATGTCTATGACAGCTGCTGGTGGATGCTCCAACAAGAGTTAGGCATTAATATCCCTGAAAATCCCCAGGGTGCTCCTGCTCCTGAAGATTATACTGTGGTTGATGAGGGCGCCAGTGTTGAAGAAGTTCCTGTAAGTGAAGCTGATGTTCATAGGGCTGCTAGGTCCTCCTCCAAGGCAAAACTGATGGCAATGTTTAAACAAGGAGCCCTAGCAAAAGCCAGGGACAAGAGGAAATCGCAAGAAGGGACATCAAAGGAAACACAAGTTGAAAAGAGAATCAGACTGAAGGAGGAGGAAGTAAGAAACGAAAAGTGGAGCACAGTATCCAAGAGTATCATATTGGACACATTCTGGCTACAGGAAAGATGGGAAATCAATCAAAACGATGTATACATCCAGTGTGAGTGGGAGATGCACAAGACGTATGTAGCGAAACGAAACATCTTCTTCAGGACCAATACTGCGGCAGATAAAGATCCTCCTCCCAGATATTATCCGAAGCCCAAAGAGTATATGGAGAGGCAAAGAAAGAAGTATTTGGCTCAAAAACTCAAGGATGACTTAGCCAAAGAAAAAAAGTCAAAAATTTATAGCCTGTCATTCTCTCTTAAGAACAATTAATGTTTATTTTTAGTATATGAACATTCCTGAGATTATATATATATATATATATATATGTATTTGAATTTATGAATGACTCAAGTCTTGATCTGTTTGCCTATATTCTCTTGTGCTGCACATTTAAATTCTGAATGTTGTTTATATTATCTGGTTGGTGTTATTCATCTTAGCTAGTAGGATTTTGGCTTCGTCAAATAGGGGGAGATTGTTGGGTATTGTATCCACAATTACCTGGATTTGAGGAAGCCACCTGTCAAGCTAAGATGAATTCACAATGTATTTGATGAAACCTCTTAAGTTGTGCTTGCAGCTATTCCACGCTAAGTGCACACCAATGTCAAGGTGCAGTAGGTCAATATACACGGGTCTGCACGACGTAATCCCTCGTTGAGCAGATCAGTGTGTTGGCCTACGTGTACTCTCTCTATTGGAGTGCACTTACTTTCAAGTACAAGGCTGTAACTATGCAAGAGCAGACAAGGAGCAAGGATGGGTCAAGGAGCAGCTCTTGGGTGGAAAGACAAAAAATCGTCTAAGTATAATTCGGCGAGAATCACCAAGTGATTCTCGCCGACTCTATCCGGCTACCTCAAAGCGGTGCCAAGTAAGATTCGGCGAGAATCACTAGTGATTCTCGCCGAAACCATCGTTGAGCAGATCATGGCCAAGTAATATTCGTCGAGAATCAACAAGTGATTCGGCGAGAATCATCAAGTGATTCGGCGAGAATCACTAGTGATTCTCTATGAATCGTCGAGAATCACTAACTGATTCTCGCCGATTCGTTGAGAATAACCTTCGATTCTCGCCGATTTTGACTTAGGCAATTTCCTGGAAACCGCTGGACCGGATTCTGCTGCTGGCAATATTTTGAACCGGATTTCGGGTTTCTACTTATGGGACCCACAACGGTCATATTGAAAGTGTCTACAGTATATATACGGGTATTTTTTGAATAGTAGACACATAGAAAGAAGTCGAGCGATGATCTTGACCTAAAATCGCGAATCTGCTCCGCCGCCGCCGTCGCCGCGCAAGCAAGTCGTTCGCTGACCTTGATCGAGATTTCTTCCTGATCTTCCGGATCGACAGAAGCTTAGCCAAGCTTAGAGTCTCACGCGTCTATCTAGAGATCCCTTGTCTCTCGATTTGTTGATCGGGAAAAACTTCCCCGTCCGAATCGATCGAGACGACTGATCCTAGAGTGACCGTTGGTAGACCTAGCTTGCTTCGCTACGAAGTTTGGATCTCCACAGTACAGCAGCCGCACATCATCGTCGCCGCCGATCCCGTGAACCTAGCCGCCGCCCATCTTGCCGCCGCCGGTTTCGGGGTGATCCTCTCCAAGAGAGATCTAGGGTTGTGGACACTTTGTGGACTTCAAGAACACGTCGTCAACGAAGAGGGACACCTTAGTCTCCAAACATAGTTTGTATCTTTTGTACATTCTAGTTTTTCTTTTGTTGTAAAGGAACGTAGGTTTCAAGTTGTAAGGGTTGGGTGAAACCCGTGTTGTGGGAGTGTTGACTCCTACGTGTGGAAGGGTTCCTTCCGATAGTGCAAGGATTGGATTTCAATCCTGTTGGTGAAGAGACCGAGTCGTCCCTTGTTGGGAGATAGGTCGAAGGGGGAAAGTGGATGTACCCAAATCGGGGAACCACTATAAATAGCTTGTGTATTCTGTGTGCTGTGCTGTTTATTTTTATTGTGCAGGTACAATTTTAAATTCCGCAAAAACGCTGCATGTCACCTATTCCCCCCCCCCCCCATAGGTGAAGATAGTTGACAATAGGTGGATTTTCAATCTGTGTGCGGGTCTTTGAGCTGTCACCGGGTCTTGTTGAGTTGAAAAATCGTCAAGCGCGAATGTCGAGGAGTTCGACGATCGTCGAGCGGGAAGATCGTCAAGCAGGAAAAATAGTCGAGCATGACAAATCGTCGAGCAGAAAAATCATCGAGTGGGAAGATGGGTTCGACGATCGTCGAGCGGGAAGATCGTCGAGCGCGGGTCTTTGTCAGCCAGGTGGAGGAGTCACGCCCTTGGTCATGGGCGTGACGCTGGGCGTGACGCTGGGCGTGACGCTGGGTGTGTCGGGTTGAGTCGATACTCGGCAAACGTCGAGCGGAAATTGTCAAGCGGGAAGATGAGTCACGCCCTAGGTCACGGGTGTGACTCTGGGCGTGTCGCGGAGGTGTCGACGATCGTCGAACGGAAAGTCGAGCTGAAATCGTCGATCGGAATTTGTCGAGCTGAAATCGTCGATCGAAAATCGTCGACCGGAAATTTCTCTTTAAAATTCACTGATTCCATGGGTTTGACGAATCACAGCCTGGTCACGGGCATGACCTATAAGTCACGGGCGTGACTTGGCAATTTTTTGCAGATTTTTATTTTTTTCCTGAAAAATAAAATAAAACAATTTAGTAAAATATTTACCAAAATAGGAGCATCTTATTGAATAAAAACAAGTAAAAAAAAGAGAAAAATAAAGTAAAACGACTTATTTAATGTACATAAAAATGTGTATATTTACAATTCATCAGATACCTAAAGATATGTTTAACCGCTTTGATGTGTGATTCTTTAGGATCGGCCAGGACCTAGGTTTCGACGGATTAAACTACACGCACTAGGTTTTCGACAATTAAATTAGGGTACGTAGTAAGCACTATTTTCTCTAAACAATTCTACCGACTATTCAACTAATTTAGCAACACACAAAACAAAGGGACGCTACCCCGTTTATAGATTGAACAAGGGCTATAGGCCAATGTTCGCTCAATCGAATAGGACACACACGATCCGAAAATTAGCTATTCAAAATATATTTTCTGTAAAAAAATCACAAACCAATAAGATAGGATCCAGACTAAAATACGGTTTAAAATAAAGTCCAGATCAATCCCTAAAAATTAATTAATATGAGGGTATTCCAAATCACTTGAACTAAAGGAGATATCAAGGGAAATGAGCCCGATTTCTTCAATTGTTCCCGAGATCTACCCACTCCAAATTATACTAGAATATTTGGAAGAAAACACGGTTAAAATTCAGATTTTTAATTAGCACGATTTCAATAGAAATCAGGACAATAACTAGCATTCTAATTCCACCAATTCCCACAATGATTTTGAAGAAACACACAAAGAATTAGTTTATAATTCGTTACCCAAATCCCAAGAAGTCCGTCCACGATATTGAGTGGAGGAAAACTCTCACAATGGTGGTTGATTTTCTAATTCCATGCAAACCTATGGATCTGCACCGGACAATGAAGATGCGGGCGGTTTTTCCTTTGCAATAACCCTAGGTGAGGGAGATCCTTGAAAAGCCAATTTATATGGAAGGTGGAGAGAGAAAATGTGGTGAGAATAATTTTACTCAAGATGAATGTGGGTGGTCAGTTTTTTTTGTAGGGAGGATGGTTGGTCGTGTTTTGGTTGTTGAAGAGGGTGTCAAGATTTGTGGAGGTGAATGAGGTAGGTTTCCTCCTTAAGATGGGGTGGCTCGGGTTGGAGGGAGGTGGGGTCTCGGTTTTGGGTGGTGGAGGTGGAGGAAAGACGGTGGAGGCTAGGGAGATGTCCGGCTAGGGTTTTTGGAAGGAAGAAAGGTTTGGTTTTTGGGAGGAGATAAGAAGAGGGGCTATTAGTGGAGAACTAGAGGAGGAGGAGGAGGAGGAGGAGGAGAGGTGGCCGAGAGATAGAGAGGGGAGTAGAGGTCGTCGGCGGCCAAGAGGAAGGGAGGGAGAAGAGGGAGCCAAAATTTGAAAGGAGGAGGATAGGTGAGGAGGAGGTAAATCTCAAGCAAGATTAGGGTTTTCAATTCTCATTCATTCTCTAGCAATTTCTTCATAAGCATGGCTATATATAGCCTACACCACTCAATCTCCATCCTTGAATAATAACCACTCATGATGGTTATATGCACCCATCTTACATATGAAATGAAATAATTAAAAATAACACATGAGTGTTATAAGCACCAGTTGGGTATTTTATCCACATTAACCCAGATTTGATGAAGTCACCCTAGAACTAAGATGAATTAAGTTGTATTTGATGTTTTGGTTGAGTTATGTGTTTGCAGGACTCTAATGGCAAGTGTAGACCAATGTCAGTCTACAATGGGTCTCCAAACACAGTAGCATACAATGTAATCCCTCATTATGTGATCCAAGGTGTTGACTCACGTGTAGTCTCTCTATTGAGATACACTTCATATTCAAGCACTAGGGCTTATTGGAAAAGACTTGATGCTGGTCTCACCAAAGAGAAGAGAATTCTGTCAAAGAAAATTTGCTAAGTGTTTTACTCGAGTAGTTCTATACCTACTCGAGTGAATAGCTCAGTTTATACTCGAGTAAAATTACTCTTACTCGAGTAAGGATGGAAGATCCTGAGTAGTCAATTTATGGCTCTCGAGTAGTTAAGACAACTACTCGAGTAGTTTCCCTTTTACTCTCGGGTTTACAGATTTCACTCTCCAAATATATTCTAAGTAAATTACTCGAGTAGTACTTTATAGTACTCGAGTAGTTCATACATTCTGTCTCGAGTAGTTAAGTCATATACTCGAGTAGTTCATTTATTACTCGAGTAGTCCAGTATTTATACTCGAGTAACCAAAATTTCTTCCCTCAAAATTTCTCCAACTCAAGTACTCGAGTAGCTATTTCCATATACTCGAGTGGTTCTTATCTTCTCGAGTAGTTCAACTTCACTACTCGAGTAACCCAGAATTCCAGTTTAGAAAATGTTCTAAGTCCCTGACATGAGTAGTTCATCTACCACTCGAGTAGCTCATTCTCATTTACTCGAGTAGTATTTCTTATACTCGAGTAGACTAACTCCACTTCACATGTAATTTCTTAAGAACTCGAGTAAGTCTTTTTGGTACTCGAGTAGCTGATCAACTTCCGAATTTTCTTCAAGATTATACTCGAGTAGTTTTCTTTAGGTTACTCGAGTAACTGTCTCTAAGTACTCGAGTAGTTATCTTCATCTCTCGAGTAGTTCTGAAATGTACACGAGTAGTAATTTCTTCACTCAAGTTTATTACTTTAGTTTTCTGAAAATTTCGTTAAGTCCAGTTTAACAGATTCTTTAATGAGCCTTGACGTGATTGGTCCACGTGTCCCTCATTATGAATTAATTATTACAGATTATCTCCAATCCTATATAAGGTCTTGTCAAACTGACAAACCCTAAGAAGTTTTATCAAAAGTTTTTGCAGCCGAATTTTTGTTCTAAGTTTTCTGTTCATCTCTCTCTATCTCCAAGAAGCCGCCGCCGTCGATTATCATCCGGCTAGGGTTTTCATTTTCAGAGGATTCAGATTAAGAAGGTCTTACGGATCGATATTGTCGCACAACTTCTCATCTTCTATTCGATCGTGTGAAGCCAAGAAGATCCAGATCTGATTTTGCCGAGATTTTCTTCACCTATCTGATAAAGCTGAAAAGTCTAGAAGAAGAAGATCCTGGCCGATTACTTGCAGATCTGATAAAGATTCATTGTTTGTATTTCATACACATTTTATTTCATTATTGTAGGAGAAGTTGTCTCCTAGTGTAGGAGCTTTTGACTCCGAGATTGTAGGAAGTTTCATCTTCCGAGTGTACATACGCTTTGTGGATCGAGATTGTAGCAACGTTGTTCCAAGGCATAGGATTGGTTTTTCAATCCGAGATAGTGGAGTAGCCGAGTCTAGTTTATTGCTAGATCGGTGAGGGAAAGTGGACGTACCCAAGATTGGGGAACCACTATAAATCTTGCTTCGTCTGTGATTGATTGGTAGATAGTTCTGTGCATAGATCTAATTTTTTATTCCGCAAAAAGATGCACATCTTACCTATTCACCCCCCTTTAGGTGATTTAGGTAGGCAACTAATAACTTTCAATTGGTATCAGAGCCAGGTTGATCATTAAAAGGTTAATACCTTGATCAGATCCTTCAATAGTTGTCTTTTGAGATCTACCAAACATGGACAAAGCTAAAGATTTTGCCAAGCTTCCTTTGTGCACCAAGAATAAATTTCTCATGTGGAAAGAGAGAATAAAATTCTTTATGGAAGGTGTGGATCCAAGGATCTTCATGATAGTTGAAGAAGGTCCTTACATTCCCATGACAATCTCCACAATAGATCCAACCAAGAAAGCTCCAAAGAAACTAATGGATCTAGATAAGGACGAGATTTCACTTGTGTCATTAGACAAAAAGGCCAAAAACATTATAGCAAGTGCAGTCGATGACTCCATGCTACAAAACGTGATCCACTGCCAGTCTGCAAAGGAGATGTGGCAGTCTCTAGTTACCTTGATGGAAGGTACAAAAGAAGTGAGGGATGATAGAAGATCCCTTCTAAATCAAAAGTATGAAGCCTTCCGACAAGGAAACAAGGACACCATTGCTGATACATTTGAGAATTTATTCAAGATAGTAAATGGCCTAAGGGTCTATGGCAGAGTCTTCACAAACGTAGAATTAAATGACAAGTTCTTGAGATCCCTAACTAAGGAATGGGATAACAAGGTCTGTGCCATCAGGGAGTTTGGAAAACTAGCCGAGACAGACCCATAGAATCTCTTCGGGAAGCTTATGTCATATGAGCTTCAACTTAATACCAGAAGGCTGAAGAAGAGAAGAGTAGGTCTGCATTCAAAGAGAAGTCTTTTGCTTTAACGACAGAGACCTCAAAGAAGTCAAAGGTTGTTCCTCCTACTCCAGCTCAAGTAGAAAGTGAAGAAGAAACATCGGAGCCAAGTACCTCAGGCTCTGAGCTATCTGAAGGAAAGTTCTCACTACTCTCACGACAGTTCAAGAAATTCTTGAACAAGAAGAAGCACTGGAAAGTCAAGAATGCCTCTTATAGAAGATCACGACGTAATGGTGATCGTCAAAGAAAAGGCTCAAGTAATCTCGACAGGTATACTCCTAAACAGAATAAACATATTTCGACTGACATTATTTGCTACTGCTGTAATAAGCCAGGACACGTCATTGCTGTCTGCCCCCATAAGAAGAAGGAGGGTGGAAGAAGAGAGGAAAAGAAGTCTTCATACAATAAGAAGAGGACAAAGAAGAGCTTAATAGCCAAAAAGGGCAAGACTCTTAGTGACTCCGACTCATCAGAGTCGAGTGAAGAAGAAGAAGCTTATTTTGGGCTCATGGCTCAAACAGATGACGAACAAGAGCTCCAATTCACTGGGAACGTAAAATCTCACACTCCTCTTTCAGAATTTGAAGATTTTGAGCATGATCATGAGGACAGCTCTTTTGACGACGAGTCTGAACTCATGGCCTATTATAAGGAGTTGATCATGGCTTATGAGAAATGTCGCCGAGTCGTGAAAACTCAGGCTAAAGAGATAAAGTATCTAAAAGCTGAAGAGAGCATCTTGAGAGAAGAAGTCGCTAAGACTGACTCACTCAAATAGAAATTCAATAATGTTATTGAAGAATACAACAAAGCTCTTGAGCACCTTGATCTAAAAGAGAAAATCATCAAATAGTTGGAAAAACAATTGGTTGCTGAGAGGAAACTTGTTGAAAGTTTCTCAAAGCCTAAGACTATTCTTCCCTTTGTTGCTGAATTCTCAGCGAAGACCAAGGGTGTGTACTAGTCCATGATGAAGCTCCTAGCAAATCTTCGAGGAGAAATAAGGCCCAACGGAAGAATAAGGCCGCCAAGAAGGCCTTGGCCAAAGAGAAGGGTAAAGCTCCTCAAGATCAGACCTCTTTCAAAAAGGACATATTTCCTTCAAATGAGTTTGATCTTGACTCATCCTATGAACACTTTGCTAGGCCTACCTATGTAGAGCCAAGTACCGTTATCAAGGATGGACTCGCCCCAGAAACTTTGGTGAAAGTGTCTTTAAGGCACCTTATGAAGAAGTGATTCTTTAGAGCTATGACCCTTCCAATCATGGTCATAACTTCAAGAAAGCACCAAAGGCAAAGCACGTTGTGGAAAAGCCAATAAAGGAGAAGAAATCATGTGATTGCCATCATCATGAAGCTTCTTCTTCCAAGAATGTTGCCCCTACTAGACCACAACCTCAAAAGGCCAATCAAGAGAACATAAGGCAAAGATACAACAGATTTGACTGTTGGTGCTGTGTCAAAATTGGTCACTTTGCCATCGATTGCTGGTTTAATCCCAGAAATGCTGCAACCCCTCATTTTGGCAATATGAGAAAGACCACTCCTAATGCTAATATTCGTAGGGGTAGTGTTCTAACCCGAGACCAAGGACCCAAACATATTTGGGTTCCTAAGGCAAACTGATTGTGATTGCAGGTATGTCCAAAGCCCACCAAAATGCCAATCTGGTATTTGGACAGTGGATGCTCTCGGCATATGACCGGGACTAGAAGCCTACTTCAGAACTTCTCTCCAGTCTTGAATGGACCAAAGGTTATCTTTGGAGGTTCAGACCGTGGAATCACTAAAGGCTACGTTATGATTACTAACGGTAGTGTATATTTTTCAGATGTAGCTTATGTTGAAGGATTGGAACACAATCTTAGAAGCATAAGCCAACTCTATGATAAAGGATACATAGTTGAGTTTCACGCTAATAAGTGCTTGATAAAATCTGTTGACAATATGGAAACGATTCTATCCGGCACTCGAAGCAGCAACATATTTTGTTTGAATTTCATTTGTATAGACTCTTCAACACCAGTGTGCTTTTTAGCAAAAGATAGTGCATCCCTTGGTGACCAATGGCACAAGAGACTAGCACATATTAATTCCAGAACTATTAATAATTTTTTTCAATAAACTTAGTACGTGATGCTCCAAATGTCAAGTACGTCAACGATAGACCTTATCATGCATGTGTAAAAGTAAAGCAAATAAGGGCTACCTTTAAAAGCGTTATCGGCAAAGATTCTAATAGATGTTTACATCTACTGCATATGGACTTATTTAGTCCACTGCAAATTAAAAGTTTGGGAGGTAAGGACTAGACGTTAGTAATTATTGATGATTACTCGCACTTTGCATGGGTGTTCTTTTAGAAACACAAGTCAGATACCTTCGACATCTTTACTAAATTTGTCAGGCAAGTCCATAATGAATACAACTTCTCCATAGTCAAAATCAGATGTGACAATGGAATAGAGTTCAAGTCTGGGGCAATGACAGAATTTTGTGAAAGCTTGGGTATCTTTCATGAGTTTTCCTCTCCTCGCACTACGCAATCGAACGGAGTGGCCGAGAGAAGGAATATGACACTTATAGAGGCCTGCATGACCATGTTGAGTGATGCCTCACTATTGGAATATTTCTTAGATGAAGCCGTCAACACGGCATGCCACGTGCAAAATCGAGCACTCATAAACAAAAACCACGATAAGACACCTTACGAACTTCTAAAGGGCAGGAAACCAACCGTCTCATATTTTAGAATTTTTGGTTGTAAATGCTTCATGCTTAACAATGGTAAGTATCATACTACCAAGTTCAGTGAAAAGAGTTTTGAAGGTATTTTTGTAGGATATAGTAGTCATTGTAAGGCATACAGGATATTTAATAGAAAACCCGTGGTCGTAGAAGAATCAATACATGTTGTATTTGATGAGACGAGCTTGCTGCAAGGCAAATCTTATACTGTGCTTACTAAAGATGCAGGTACAAAGTTGAAAGAACTCAGCTTAGATGAAGCATCTGAAGAAAAAGGTGAAAAGTTTATTAACATCACCAATCCAACCCCTATTGGAGAGATAGATGATCCAGATGAAGAAATTGTGCCAGATGATGAAGTCACTCCAGTGATTGAAGAGAATCTAGATGCAAGAACTCTAGAGCTCAGACATCTGAAGGATCACCCCATGGACCAGATCATAGGAGATCCCCAGGATGGTGTCAGAACTCATAGAGGTATAACTAACGAAAATTTATATCTATGTTTTCTCTCACAGGCTATTCCAAAGAAGTTTGAGGAAGCGAACTCAGATGCATCATGGATAGTGGCAATGGAAGAAGAACTTAATCAGTTCAAGCGCTGCAAACTATGGAAACATGTTCCAAGACCCAAGGATAAGAATGTCATTGGCACAAAATGGGTCTATAGAAACAAGATGGACGAGGATGGAACAATCAAAAAGAATAAGGCCAGACTCGTCGCGAAAGGTTATCGTTAAGAAGAAGGAATCGACTTCGATCAGATGTATACTCCAGTGGCAAGGCTGGAGGCAATAAGATTATTCCTAGCATATGCTGCACTCAAAGGCTTCATTGTCTATCAAATGGACGTGAAGTCTGCCTTCCTTAATGGTGACATAAAGGAAGTGGTATATATGGAACAACCTCTAGGTTTCGTTGATTCTAACTTTCCTGATTACGTTCATTTATTGCATAAAGTCTTATATGGTCTGAAACAAGCTCCTCGAGCTTGGTATGGGACGTTGTTTATCTTTCTACTTGAGAATAAGTTCACAGGAGGAAGGATAGACAAGACATTATTTCTTAGGGAAATAAAATGCAAGATTTTGTTATTGCAAATCTATGTCGACGACATTATTTTTGGCTCTACAGATGACAACCTCTACAAGAAGTTTTCAAAACTAAGGCAAGGGAGGTTTGAAATGAGCAGTATGGGCGAGCTGAAGTATTTCTTAGGGCTTCAGGTGAAACAATCTGAAGATGGAATTTTCATCTCGTAGACCAAGTTCACCAAAGAGCTGATTAAGAAATTCGGAATGGAGAACGCAACCTCGATGAGGACTCTAATGGGTTCAATTATGTCTCTGGACAAGGATGAAAAAGGGAAACCTTTTGATGAAACCAAGTACAGAAGCATAATTGGATCCTTGCTCTACCTTACTGCCAGTAGACCTGGCATAAGGTTCTCAACATGTGTCTGTGCTAGATTTCAAGTGAACTCTAAGGAATCTCACTATGCTGCTACAAAGCGGATTTTGAGATACCTTAAAGGTACGCTAAATCTTGGCTTATGGTACCCAATAAGTAATGATAGAGAGCTAATATGTTTTTCATATGCAGATTTTGCAGGGAGCAAAGACAACAGGAAAAACACTTCCGGGACATGCCAATTCTTTGGAAGAAGGCTTATCTCCTGGAGTAGCAAGAAGCAGAACTGTGTAGAAATCTTAACGGCTGAGTCAGAGTACATCTCTGCACGAAGTTGCAGTGCACAACAGCTATGGATAAATAATCAATTTGAAGACTATAACATGAAGTTCCAGAAGATTCCATTATTTTGCGACTCTTCCAGCGCAACTGCAATAGCCAACAACCTAGTCTCGCACAGCCGGACCAAGCATATAGAGCTAAGGTATCACTTCATCCGGGAGCATGGGGACATAGACCTTTAATATATCTCTACAGACAGGCAGATTGCAGACATTTTCATGAAGTCGCTGGACGAGACCAAGTTCTCGTTCTTCAAAACAGAATTTGGATTGCTCAACAAAGAAGATTAGAGAAGATGGACTTTCAAGAAGGCTCAAAGTTCAAGGATTTGTCAAAAGTTGGAATTATACAAAATTCTAACTCCTCGACTCGAGTAAGAAAATTACCTACTTGAGTAGTCCACTTGACCTACTCGAGTAGCAAAATGACCAACTCGAGTAGCAGAATGACCTACTCGAGTAGTCCACTTGACCTACTCGAGTAGCAGAATGACCTACTCGAGTAGTCTTGACCTACTCGAGTAGCAGAATGACCTACTCGAGTACCTCAACTCACCTACTCGAGTACTTCAGCATACCTACTCGAGTACTTCCAGACACATCTACTTGAGTACCTCATTTCATCTACTCGAGTAATATCACCTCACACGAGTATATGCCGGGACATTTTTCTTCCTGATTCAACTTTTCTTATACACAACCCGAGGCTTATGACGCCACTTCTAAGGTATGATTCCATCATTTTTTTTCAATTAATTAGACATAAACCTAGGGTTATATAAATTATAAATTCCATCAATGTCCTACACGAAATCATTTCCACTCTCGAGTAGCCGACTGTCTCTTCTCCTTCCATCAACAAGGTACAGAGCCGCGCCATTTCTTTCTCCTCGCCGAAATTTTCCAAGGGTTTTTGAATCATGGCCGCCTCTTCAAAAATTGGTGTTGGTTCCAAATTGGTTGCCGCTGGGATTGCCGAACTTTCCGACGACTTTCATAACCTGATAATCCTACTCGACACCACCGGACTCACCTTCATTCTCTAAGAACCCTGTAGAATCCTCTTTCCAGAAGTTGTCGAGTTCTTCAGAAATGTGAAGGTTAAGCGCCATGGTGCCATTCTCAAATCAAAAGTCAAAGGTATCAAAATCAAGCTTACAAAAACTTCAATATCTCAACTTCTTTGATTGCCGGTTGTAGACGAAGACAATGATCTTAGGGAAGAAGAATCAGACAGGACTTGCTTGTTCTGTGGTATTTCTACAACTGCTCAGTACATCAAGAGGTCAGATATGAATGCTGAAGGGAAGTTATTGGTTGATATCATTGGAAAGGTCCTTCTATGTAGAACCAACTATATCAGAGACATTCCTCTTTACTTCTTTGACATCATGCAAGCCATAGTCTGCAGAAAGGATTTCCAGTTTGGCATGATAATCTTGGATAAGATTAAAGACAATATTAAAGACCCTAATTATGCCAGAATTATTTCTCTAATCCTCCATGAAATCAACCCAAAAATCTTCAGTTTCTCTAAGGGGACTGTTCTTCACCACATGAAGAATGTCTCTATTTCCTCCATATAAAGATCGGAGTTAAAACTACAGAATCCCACTCAGGCTACAAAGGTTCCTGAAGTACCAGACATAGAGGACAGGACCCCATCTCCCTCTCTACCTCAGGTTGCCAGCTCCACTGGTACATCTATTGAGGGGGAGCGTGCTCCTTCTATCCCAGCAAGGATTCCTACACCCCCAGCAGTAACTCCTCCAACTCCTCAGGCTCCAGAAGAGATTTCATCTGATCAACAACTTCAAGAAACTCTACTCTCCACAGAAGCTGTTATCAATGAGATGATAGAAGAATTGACTGCAAATGATCTTCCTCCTCCTCTCTCTCCAAAGGAAACCACAACTGAAATACCACTAGAGTCTCCAGTACAATCTCCAGCACATACTCCTTCTCCAAAAAAGTCTCCTGCTGCACACCAAGAGTAGGGTGAGACCATTCTCATTGATGATGAGATTTCCCCTAAGCCAGCTGAAGCTCCTTTAAGGAATCTGGACTTCTCCATACCCTCAATCACTGATGAAGGGGATCCCCTACTTTACACTACAAGAGCAAAAAGCTCTGCCATCATTAAAGAAATAGCTCCATGGGTAGCTCCTCCTCCTCCAGTTACCTCTTCTAGTGCTCCTCCTGCTGCTACTACTACTTCAACCAATGATTTGGAGACTCAAGTTATCCTTCTGCTTCAAGAACATACAATCTACTTTGATGCTTCCATTAAAGATGTAACTGATAAAGTCACTGCTCTAGAGACTGAGATTAGCAGAGGATTTGTAGAAATCCAACATAACACTGACCAGCTAAGACACCTTTTCCAAATTTGTGGGATGGATCTAGATCATACTATTACTAGTGTTGGTCAAGTGATGGAGCAATGTGTAACCCTTGCTGTTAATCAGATTGAAATGGATAAAAGAGCTGAAACTACAAAGATGAAGATTTGTGAAGAGGTTGGTATTTTCAAAGAGGATGCAATCTCTAATCTATCTGTTGAAATCAGAAAGGGGGAGAATTTGGTGAAAGAATACTTAGAAAAATCAGATGCTGCCATGCAAGGGCTTTGGAAAGCGAAAATGACAAAAATCCATGATGATGTCTTAGAACAAATTCAGAGTGTCAAATTCCATACATATGACACTACTGTCTGGATGCACAATCAAATATTTCCTGAATTTACTGTTGATCCCAATATCATTCCTCATCATCTCAACCGCCTAGCTGCTGCTGCTGCTCCTGCTCCTCCTCTGCAAGCTACTTTCTCTCCCAGACCTGAAGGTCAAGAAGGCCCTCCTCCAGACTCTTATGCTCAAATCTGGGAGGATGACCCTGCAGATATTTTTCTCCAAGCTCCTCTTGAGATACAGACTTCATGAAAGAAAAGAAAATATGGTGAAGGTCCCTCTGCCAGCAGGTCCATTCCAGTTTCTGATGCTGATAACAGGAAAGCTACAGAATTTGCAGAGATCTGGTATCCTACATCTAAGTCCCTCATCTTAGATACTCTCAAACTTGTTATGGATTTCCATGAAAGCAGGAACATTCATTACAGTTCACAGGAATGGGAGTTATATGAGAAATCTATAACAAAAAGGAGACTATATGACAGAGAAATTGGGAGAAATAACCCTGCTACTCCTCCAAGACCTCCCAAGTACTACCCCAAGCCTTACAACTATCAGAGGAGACAACAAGAGAAGCAAGACAGGCAGCACCACCAAGTCTAAGCTATAAAGGCTTATGCTTGCTTAATCACATTTAAATAATTCCAAGTTTTTGATCATTTTATCTTGTTCCTAGTCTTATGCTTGCTTACACTGATTTATCTATATAGCACTTTTTATGTCTATAATTCACCTTAGTGTAAAGGGTTCTGAATTCTATAAATAGGGGAAGATTGTTGGGTATTGTATCCACATTAACCCAGATTTGAAGAATTCACCCTTGAACTAAGATGAATTAAGTTGTATTTGATGATTTCGATGAGTTATGTGTTTGCAGGACTCTAATGGTAAGTGTAGACCAATGTCAGTCAACAATGGGTCTCCATACACAGGAGCATACAATGTAATCCATCATTGTGTGATCTAAGGTGTTGACTCATGTGTAGTCTCTCTATTGGGATACACTTCATATTCAAGCACTAGGACTTATTGGAAAAGACTTGATGCTGGTCTCACTAAAGAGAAGAGAATTCGGTCAAAGAAAATTTACTAAGTGTTTTACTCGAGTAGTTTTATACCTACTCGAGTGAATAGCTCAGTTTATACTCGAGTAAAAATACTCTTACTCGAGTAAGGATGGCAGATCCTGAGTAGTCAATTTATATCTCTCGAGTAGTTAAGACAACTACTCGAGTAGTTTCCCTCTTACTCTCGAGTTTACAGATTTCCCTCTACAAATATATTTTAAGTAAATTACTCGAGTAGTACTTTATAGTACTCGAGTAGTTCATACATTCTGTCTCGAGTAGCTAAGTCATATACTCGAGTAGTTCGTTTATTACTCTAGTAGTCCAGTATTTATACTCGAGTAACCAGAATTTCTTCCCTCAAAATATCTCCAAGTCAAGTACTCGAGTAGCTATTTCCATATACTCGAGTAGTTCTTATCTTCTCGAGTAGTTCAACTTCACTACTGGAGTAACCCAAAATTCCAGTTCAAAAAATGTTCTAAGTCGCTGACTCGAGTGGTTCATCTACCACTCGAGTAGCTCATCCTCATTTACTCGAGTAGTATTTCTTGTACTCGAGTAGTCTAACTCCACTTCACGTGTAATTCCTTAAGTACTCGAGTAAGTCTTTTTGGTACTCGAGTAGCTGATCAACTTCTCAATTTTCTTCAAGATTATACTCGAGTAGTTTTCTTTAGCTTACTCGAGTAACTATCTCTAAGTACTCGAGTAGTTATCTTCATCTCTCTCGAGTAGTTCTGAAATGTACTCGAGTAGTAATTTCTTCACTCGAGTATATTACTTCAGTTTTCTGAAAATTTCGTTAAGTCCAGTTTAACAAATTCTTTAATGAGCCTTGACGTGATTGGTCCACGTGTCCCTCATTATGAATTAATTATGACAGATTATATCCAATCTTATATAATGTCTTGTCAAACCGACAAGCCCTAAGAAGTTTTATCAGAAGTTTTTACAGCCGAATTTATGTTCTAAGTTTTCTGTTACTCTCTCTCTCTCTAAGAAGCCGCCGCCACCGAATCTCATCCGGTTAGGGTTTTCATTTTCAGAGGATTCAGATTAAGAAGGTCTTACAGATCGATATTGTCGCACAACTTCTCATCTTCTATTCGATCGTGTGAAGCCAAGAAGATCCAGATCTGATTTTGCCGAGATTTTCTTCACCTATCTGATAAAGCCGAAAAGTTTAGAAGAAGAAGATCCTGGCCGATTACTTGCAGATCTGATAAACATTCATTGTTTGTATTTCATACACATTTTATTTCATTATTGTATGAGAAGTTGTCTCCGAGTGTAGGAGCTTTTGACTCCGAGATTGTAGGAAGTTTCATATTTTGAGTATAAATCCGCTTTGTGGATCGAGATTATTGGAACGTTGTTCCGAGGCGTAGGATTGGTTTTTCAATCCGAGATAGTGGAGTAGCCAAGTTTATTTTATTGCTAGATCGGTGAGGGAAAGTGGATGTACCCAAGATTGGGGAACCACTACAAATCTTGCTTCGTTTGTGATTGATTGGTAGATAGTTTTGTGCATAGTTCTAATTTTTTATTCCGCAAAAAGATGCACATCTCACCTAGTCACCCCCCTCTAGGTGATTTAGGCAGACAACTAATAACTTTCAGCACCCATTATAATACATGAAAATAAACTCTTAAAATAAAATTGCTTTAAAAATAAAATTGCTAAAAATATAAATGATAAAATATATAATTATAATTATGTAATTTATAATTATATATTTAATTTATTGGTGGAGGCGGACGTCGAGCAAGACGTGTAGGGGCGGCGACATTGGCGAAGAAACGTCGTGGTAGACTCCCATCTTCGAGCTTGCGGCAACAACAGTCCCAATCCACGAACTCTCTATGACGGTGATCCAAGGCCGCATCAGCATCGTCCCCATCAATCCTCCCCCACTCAACGTTACTCATCACCGATTAGTGGCCCGTGAGGGGAGAACAGTCAGAAGCAGCAGCAACATGGGGCAAATCTGGCCCGGCTATCCATGTCATAGTAGCATGAACATCGACATCACTGAGAACCTGTCTAGCAAAGAAACAACAAGACTTCAGAGGAAACTCGAAAGGGTGTCAAGCAAAAGAAACAAAACTTGAATCTTATAATCTGGTTCACTAACCAAGGAGTCCCCATGGAAAATAGACACGGCAGAACTAACACTCCCCATCCCAAGAGAGCATGTAGTGGTAGAGAAGAATGATGAAGAAAGCCACTTAGGTGGAACAGAGACATACAGTAAAAAGTCCGGAAACTTAAAATAAAGTGAAACACTCTGTGCTATATAAAAATCGAAAATCAAATCATGAAATCCGACGTTCTTCATAATCATGGGTGGGTTGGCGTTCCTACGTATTAATTTATTAACGGAGCCAGAATTCATCCGCTCGGGGACTGACCAGACTAAACCCACTAAATCTAGCAATGGACGGTCTCGGAAAGGAGTGGAAGTGTGGGAGACATAACTTACAATGAAACACTAACATCCTAGATACATGAGGAGAGAATCCATGTGCTATATGACTTGACCAAAAGCAGAGTATAAGGGGGGTAAGTCAAGTGGCACGGGAGCATTATAATCGAAAATGATTTCATTAGGCTCCAAGTACACCGTTTTAATTTTAACTTTAATATTTTCACGCTTAGCATGAAGATATGCCAAGGAGATCCACTCATCATAAATAATGGAATTGGATGCTCCGGGATGTGAAAGGAAGTGCGAGCAATATTACTCAAGGGGCCTCACTAAAGTCACTAACGTGTGAAAATGAGGGTCATGAAAAGGTGGTGGATAAATACGTTAGACCAGGTGTTGTATATAAGTATGTTTAGGGGACACCACATCCAGAGACAAAATTGCCAAAGGATCAAAATCAATCGTATTCAAATATAGAACCGTAGACGGACACGCAGAAAAATGAGTAGTCAAATGTGACACGTAGTCAGATCTACGGGGTGCGGTGAACAAACCCAAAACTAGTGCGCTCAACCTTGTAATATCTATACGCTGAGACAACGCCAATGTAGGAATTAATAAAGTGGGTGTCACCCAAAAACTCATACTAGGTCTACCGGTTCCACGTCCTATAAAGTCATCTAAGATAGCAAATAAACAGGGGAAGGGTCGGTAAAATCAATCCCAGGATAAATTCTGGATCAGTATAAATTTCACCCAACGATGATATCATCAAAAAAGTCTCATCCGGGTGTACAATAATAGAATCATCCAAAATTACCCTTCCCTCAGATGGTAAAATATCCACAATATCGCTAAGTACATCCTCACTCTCAGGCTCCTCAGATAACTCGGATACAATCTCAGCGGGTTCGATCGTAGACTCTATCATGATGGGTATCGTATCCTGGAGAGGGCACTTAATACTAGGGTGGTCAGACACAACACTAGCAGTGCAATTAATAGGTAACAGAATACTCTTATAGATCGGAATGTAATCATCCCAAACATTGTATTCTAAATCACAAGGGTATCCCTCACTGTCAGAATAGTCAAACTCATCAGGCACTATCGTATGTGAAGGGATACTCTCACCTAGCCGGTCAACTTCTGAATCTAGAGATATTACATCTACATCAGAATCCTCAGAGGTATCAGTCATTATCTCAAGGGGCTTAGACGTCGAGGCTAAAGGACTCATAACCCTAGTAGTAACATTCTTCGATTCCAAAACATAGGGTCTACACTGCGTATTGTCCTTAGGAGTGGAATTAGGCACACTAGGTGTAGTCTTATCATTGTGGGGAGAAGATCTTACCTGAGATATAGGGTAAATCCTATGAGTATCTACAGGTCTAGCTCCATAACGATACTCACTCACAGGCTTGGTTTCATATGTGCGGAGATAGGCGAGATCAAATTGATCCGAGAGTAGTCTTCGCATGTGCGGCCAAGCATAAGGACAGCTACTAGCACTACGCTCTTCGTTCAGCCAAAACACCAGGGCTTGACCTTCTAATTTCTTTGGGTCAACATTAACCTTGTAGTAGTCGCTCCATATGTGATAATCAAAATACGCTTCTATCTCCTTAAGCCAGTCTCTAAAAATCTGGGGACACCCTAATCCGTCATAAGTAGGTGCCTCAATTCTAGTGGGAGGATAAGCGGGGGGACGGTTTGAATTCCTATGATATGATGGCAAGCCTAGGGTGTGCCTAGCCATAGCTGTATCATACCAATAGTCTAAAAGGGAAAAATTAACATCAAATGTCATGTTCAGTGAGAACCGGGGAGAAAACTCACCTAGATCTGGTGCACATATAGTGAATAAAAGACTCTAACCCAAATAATTTTTGGAAAGATAGATTTATTCCCGCTTAATAACTAAGGTAATAAAAATATTTTTTTGATTTTCTCACTGAAAATAAATAAGTGATTATTAAAACAATTGAATTTTTTGCGGTAAAATAAAAATATAGGCCGCTATTGGCAAACCAGATGAAATTTGTTTTGTATTTTTTTTACAAATAATAGTGCAGGACAAGTGCGTGTCGACGTTCTAATAAATAGGGGGTGGGGTGCTAATTAGAAAATTGATGCGAACCTCCCTCTGATACCAAATTGATGCAGGCCCAAGGTTTCGACGAATTAAACTACGCGGACTGGGATTTTGACATTTAAATTGGGGTACGTAACAAGCACTATTTTCTCTAAACAATTATACTGACTATTCAACTAATATATCAACACACAAAATAATGGGACGCTACCCCTTTTATAGATTGAACAAGGGATATAGGTCAATGTTCGCTCAAGCGAATAGGACCCACACGATCCAGACAATTAGTTATTCAAATTAAATTTATCCACAAACAAATCACAAACCAATAAGAAAGGATCCGAACTAAAAATATGATTTAAAATAAAGTCCATACCAATCTCAAAAATTAATTAATATGAGGGTATTCCAAATCACTTGAACTCACGGAGAAATCAAGGGTAATGAGCCCGATTTCTTCAAGTGTTCACGAGATCTACCCGCTCCAAACTATACGAGAATATTTAGAAGAAAACACGCTCAAAATTCAGATTTTTAATTAGCACGATTTCAATATAAATCAGGACAATTAAGTAGCCTTCTAATTCCACCAATTCTCACAATGATTTAGAAGAAACACATAAAGAATTAGTTTAGAATTGGTTACCCAAATCCCAAGAAGTTTGTCCACGATATTGAGTGGAGGAAAATGCTCACGATGGTGGTTGATTTTTTATTTCCATGCAAAACCATGGATCTGCACCGAACGATGAAGATGCGGGCTATTTTTCCCTTGCAATAACCCTAGGTGAGGGAGATTCTTGAAAAGACAATATATATGGAAGGTGGAGAGAGAAAATGTGGTAAGAATAATTTTACTCAAGATGAATGAGGGTGGTCGATTTTTTTGTATGGAGGATGGTTGGTCGTGTTTTGGTGTTAAAGAGGGTGGTCGGATTTGTGGAGATAAAGGAGGTAGGTTTCCTCCTTAAGATGGGGTGGCTCGTGTTGGAGGGAGGGGGGGCTCGGTTTTGGGTGGTGGAGGTGGAGGAAAGAGGGTGTCGGCTAGGGAGGTGGCTGGCTAGGGTTTTGGGAGGGGAAAAAGGTTCAGTTTTCGGGAGGAGATAAGAAGATGGGCTATTAGTGGAGAACTAGAGGAGGAGGATGAGGAGAGCTGGCCGATAGATAGAGAGGGGAGTAGAGGTGGCCGACGACAAAGAGGAAGGGAGGGAGAAGAGGGAGCCAAAATTTTGAAAGGTGGAGGAGAGGTGAGGAGGAGGGAAATCTCAAACAAGATTAGGGTTTTCAATTCTCATTCATTCTCTACCAATTTCTTCATAAGCATATCTATATATAACCTACACTACTCAATCTCCACCATTGAAAATTAAACCACTCATGATGGTTATATGCACTCATCTTACATATGAAATGAAATACTTAAAAACAACACATGATGGTTATAAGCACCCATCATAATACATGAAAATAAACTCTTAAAATAAAATTGCATTAAAAATAAAATTGCTAAAAATATAAATGATAAAATATATAATAATTATTATGTAATTTATAATTATATATTTTATTTATTGGCGGCGGTGGTCGTCAAGCAAAACGACGGCGTTGGCGAAGAAACGTTGTGGTAGACTCCCATCTTCGAGCTTGCAACAACGACCGTCCCAATCCACAAACTCTCTATGACGGGGATCCACGGCCGCATCAGTATCTTCACCATCACTTGGTAACTAGAACATAGACACACCGCAAATGTAATATCGGGCCTAGTCTCACTTAAGTAGAGTAGTGATCTGATCATTCCTCTAAAACAGTTTGGTCCATAGAAATACCACTTTCATCATTTCCTAATTTTAAAGAGGCACTCATTGGAATTTTGACTTGTTTCAGATTTTCAAAGCCGAATCGCACAAGCATATCTTTTATGTATTTCAATGGACTTATAAAAATTTCATCATTACGTTGAGAAATATGTAATCCTAAGAAATATGTTAACTCTTCAACTAGACTCATTTCAAATTCATACTACATTAGAGTGACAATTTCTTTGCATAATTTATCATTTGTGGCCACAAAAATAATATCTTCCACATAAATTTGTAAAAGAATTAAATTAAGATTCTCGTGTTTTACAAATAGAGTAGTATCCGCCGAACCCATCCTAAAGCCATGTCCTAGGAGAAAAGTTGTGAGCCTATCATACCAAGCACGGGGTGCCTACTTCAGTCCATACAAAACTTTCACCAACTTGTATACGTGATTTGGGTAGTCAGCGTTCTTAAATCCGAGCGGCAGCTCGACATACACCTCTTTCTTAATATATCCATTTAAGAATGCACTCTTAACATCCATTTGATATTATTTAATTATTTTGTAACTCACAGACGCACATGCGAATGGATTCAATACGTGCAATCGATGCAAATGATTCCTCAAAATCCACACCCTCTATTTGTGAGTAACCTTGTGCCACCAACCTAGCTTTATTTCTAGTTATCCTAGAGTCACCATCAGGTTTATTCTTGTATACCCATTTCAAACCTATAACTGGATGGCTATCATCTTCGGTCCATTGCTCACAATGTCCCAGATTTGTAGAACTCAAAATAGTTAATGATATACATATAGTTTTGTTTGATGTATGTTAAAGTTCATGCATGCAAGTTGGTCCTTGTCACATTGATTGGACAGGTATTCCATGTAGTTGTGACAGGTAGTCACAAGATAGAGAAGCGGAGAGATTGAAATCTATCTAAGACCACTGGCATTGAGTGAAGCCAATTCACTCAACGGCTGATGTCAAGAAGAGATGTTGACAAAGGTAGATTTTTGGTCAAGTCTAAAGGCGTTGAGTGAGGACAGCTCACTCAATGCCAGATGAATAGAAGCATCGAGTAAAGACTAGTCAGTTAAAGCCTTTGCATTGATAGTGAAGAAAAGTGGCTAAGTCCACATGAGTTGAGTGAAGCTAGTTCCCTCAACGCCATACAACAAAAAGCGCTGAGGAAAGACTGTGCAGTCAAAGCTTAAGAAGTTGGCAATGCAGAAAAGTTGCCAAGTCCATAGGCGTTGAGTGATGTCAACTCACTCAATGCCATACAGCTAGAAGCATTGAATCAAGTTGACTTTGTCAAAGCCTAATAATAAACAGACAAAAATACGGCTAACTCCATAGGCGTTGAGTGAAGGCAGTTCACTCAACGCCATTTAACAAGAAGAGTCGTGTAAAGATGAGTCTGTTAAAGCCCAATATTGGCATGAAAAGAAATTGACTAAGTACAGAAGCGTCGAATGATTACAGGTCACTCAACGCCAAAGAAGAAAGAATCGTGTTATGTCAAAGCTCAAGTAGAGATAGACAAAAAAATCTATCTAAATCTAGATGCGTCTAGTGAAGACAGCTCACTCGACACCTGAAGAAAAAGGAGTTGAGTGATGAAGGCTCACTCAGCACTCTCAATGCCTAAGATGCAGAAAGGTTTAGAAAGTTGACTAAGTGTTTTGGCATTGAGTAAAGCCAGTTCACTCGACTCACTCAAAGCCTAAGCAAGGCTGAAGATTTAACTAAGTCCAGATGCGTTGAGTGAAGCCAGTTCACTCAACGCACTCAATGCCTAAGCAAGGTTGAAGAATTTTCTAAGTCCAGAGGCATTGAGTGAAGTCAGTTCACTCAACGCTTGAGTTGGAACTGAGAATTTGGCTAAATCCACAAATGTTGACGTCAGCAAAAGTCAACAAAAGTCAACGGAATTTAAATTCATTACGGTAAAGCTGGAATCCACCACTAATGGCGATGGAGGCCTACTGTATTATTAATTCTGTAAAAGGAAGGTTGTAAATCAACAATTACAGCTAGGCCAATGGGTCTAGAGAGCAGTTGGACGGCGGATAATAAAAGGAATGAGATCGACGGAGAAGAAAATAACTTTTTAGGGATTGTGTTTTCGAAAAGCGGCGCAACTTCTTCTTCTTCATCACCATTATTTCAGAGCTTGAAGTAGAAGTTTAAAATCGATTGAACCCAAAAGGTCATCGAGTTAACTGCTGCGATCAACACCGACAACCGCAAGATCAGAGACCTTTCTCTGAGATAAATGCAGCCAAGGCCAACTCCTGCTGCAGTTACTTCACAACCCAACAAAGCTTATCCTGAAGATTATTTCCTGGAGCTGTAAAGAAGGAATCTGGACTGAGTTTTCTCAGGACAGAAGGAGGAAGACAAAATGATCATTTCTCTGTTGTCTATTCAATACCACAAACTTTATTTTTTGTAGGATCTTTCTAGATCTAAGTTATAAGCCTAATTATAAAGGTCGGGTGTAGGATCTTGTATAGATCTGAGTGGTCGGATTCTGTTAAGAATCTTAGTGTAGGGCTTTGGCCTGAGTGGTAGGTTTCAAGGGTGAATCTGAGTTATAGAATCCTTTGGATCTGAGGTAGGGTTATCCTCCTATCTTGAGTGGTAAGGCATTCTGGCCTAAGGTAGGTGATCTTTTAATCACTGAGTTGTAGTGCTTTGTTCCTGAGATATAGGTCTTAGAGTAGACTGAGTGGTGCTGCAGGATCCTGTTGTAAGCTCTTAGGAGCAGAGTTTTTATTGAAGTGCCTTGTCTAACACACTGTTGGAAAGACAGGAGGTACAATGGACGTACCCATAATCCGGGGAACCACTATAAACCATCTTTGTACTGTGTGTGATATTTTTGAAAGAACTAGTAACTAATCACATCATACTAAGAGGAGAGAAAATCTTAAAAAGACCTAAAAACCTATTCCCTAGGGTTTAGCAACCATTGAAATAAAAAACTTTCAAGTGGTATTAGAGGGAGGATGCTCAAGAAAGACTTATCAGTCTGAGTAGATCTCTATGTGTAACAGTCATAGTATACTTTTGGGTTCAGGAGAGAACCATAAGGAGCTTGGTTCCATGAAGCATCCTATCTGCAGAAAGTTATGCTTTGGAATCTGGAAGGAAAGGATCAAGCTCTTCATGGAAACATCTGAACCAAGGATCTTTGTTACAGTCAAAGAGGTAACTTTCATTCCAATGAAATTCTCAGATATGGATGCAACAGTCCAAACACCAAAGACTTATTCAGAGATGACCAAGGATGAGGTCATTCTTGCCACCTTAGATAAGAGGGCACATAACATTATTGTGAGTGTCATAGATGACTCCACCTATTAGAATCTGGTGCACTGCAACACCTCCAAGGAGATGTAAGACACTTTGGTGGTCTACATGGAGGGCACATAAGAGGTCAAAGATGATGGGAAGTCCATGCACAACCAAGAGTATGAGGCTTTCAGGCAGTCTAAGGAAGAGGGCATAGTTAGCTGCTATGAAAGATTCTTCGGAATAGTAAATGAGTTAAAGAACTATGGCGGGGTCTTTAACAACTATAAACTTAATGACAAGTTCCTAAGGTCTCTAACTAGAGACTGGGACACCAAGATTTGTGCCATCAAGGAGGTGGCAAAGCTGGCTGATACTCCACCACCAACTCTATCTGGGAAGCTACTAACTTATGAAATATAGTTGACTGCCAGGAAAGAGGAGGAGATATGTAACATCTCATTTCCAATTAGACCCCTCTACTTAGATTGGGTTAGGACATATGGTGGGGGCATGGGTTTAGGCTAGGTTTGAATCATGGAGTTAGGGTGTAGACACATGAGACCCACTATAGGGCCCAAGTTAACCCAAGTCAAACTAGCCCAAATTGGGTTCTTAGGTATACATAGGCCCCACCACTACACCCCTAACCCTAATGACAATCTATGTAAACCATAAGCCATATCATTAAGTCAACTATTAACCCAAGTTGACCCAAGTCAACCCTAACCCTAATTTGATCAAACCCACACCTAAATGCCCAATTAGTCGAAGTGGGGCACCACCATAGCCCAACCCAAGTTGGGTGGTACCATTGACTCCATGACCACCAGGTGGGCTCAGCCCACTCACCATGTTGACCAAGTCAACCTAAAATTCAACAAGTCAACCAAAGGGGCCTAAATGAAGGAAAGAGGGAACCAAACCCATTCCCAAAGGGCTAAGCCCATGAGTCAAAGCCCATGACCAGCCCAAGTGCACAATTACAGCCCCTACCCTCTGAATTTGGAGTGTAGTGACATACAAGGGGGATTTTTCAAGTTTTCGGCTAAAGGGGAATAGAGAGGAAGGAAGAAAAGGGGATAGGAGGACATTTGGCCCTCCTTCCCTCTGCCCAATCTCATGACTAAGCTCCCAAGGCTCTTCTCAGTAGAACTGAGGGGCTGGTGGACACTTGGCAGCAAGGAGGAGCTTCCTATGCTCATGGCCGACAACCCACTTAATCAAACTCCTCACACAGCCACTCCCATTCGAATCCAAGCCCACCATAAGCTTCAGGAGGTTGAAATGAGTGGAGTTCGATACCTTGAGCAAGGAGTTTGCTGGAGAAATGAAAAATCGTGTTAGATCACCGGAAAGGACGTCGTCCATGGCACATCACCACCGCACACGCCTCCAAGCCCAGCTACAGGTTCGTTTCGGCTCACCTCAGCCTGTACTAGCTTCCTAGATCAATTAGGCGAGACATCGGGCTCATTTGAGCCCTATACCATGAGAGATTGTGCGTAATTTTCTGAGTTTTTCTACTAGATCGGGATCGCCGGATGAGCCGCCTCTGGCAGCCTACCGCCGGGAAACACTAGCCACCACCTCAACGGAGGTGGTGGCGATAATCGCCGGCGGTGGCGCTGGCCCAGGTAGCCGGAATAAGCCAGCAAACTTGGCCCAGGATGGCTCAATCTCAGTCGTTGGCTGATGGTGATGATGACCCAATTCCGTCCATTTTATCCCATTTAATTTAATCAAAATGAATATTATGAATAGTGTAATTTTTGTCACACTTTTATAGTGATATTGCAAGTCAATTTTAGGCCTCCTAGAGGCATATTTAGAGGTAGCTATCAACATAAAAAATATAGGGAATGACTGTACCTTTAAAATGACACCCTAAAGTCATATTTTGGTACAGTAAAACTCCTCGTAGGACCATTCTACCAAGACTGGTCCTAGGCTAGGACAGATTTAAAATAAATGACCAAGCCAAACCATAAGTCCTCATGACCTTAAATTTTGGTAAGACTTGTGCTAAGGGTAAACCCAGTTTCTGACCAAAAATGAGAATTTTTGGCCAGAATTTCGCTGTAGTATTTGGTAAAATACTAATAATTAAATTAAGTGTATTTTTGGAAACATATGATTCCAAATGCCCCCAAATTTGGGTGGGATGTTCATTAGGTAAATATAAAACCATGGTAGAAATTTCTGGTCATTTTGACCTCTGCATGTGTGGGAAATCTCACATGCATGAGATTGGCATAGTGAAATTTGGCGTGCCAATAGTAAAAATAGAAAAATGGGAATTTAGCCCAATTGTGCCATTGCATCTCCATGAAACTCTGGACAGAAGCTCATATGGATAGAATATACCTCCCATGGGAAGTTTGGGATTTTTGGAATCAAAAATCCCATTATTTGGAATTATTGGAAAATATGCCTAGTTAGGAAATAAATTTGGAAACTAGGGCAAATGGATTTATTAAATTCTGAAATATTGGCACAAGCTCTGGTAGGACATAGTTCACCTCTAAACAAATTTATGGGACTGTTAAATAATGTTTACTTGGATTTTAAGTAGATTTTAACTTTTTGTCCCTTATGGAAATTAATTAAAAATATGGGAAATTACTGTTTAAATATTATGAAAAAAATTACAATAGTTTAGTTCTGTGATTAAATCCTTGATAAATTAATTGAAAATTTTTGGATGTATCTATATGCTGAAAACCCTAATAATGGCATTTTGACAATATTGTTTATATATATATAAGTTACGTTAAATCACTGTTTAAGATTTGAAAATTCTGTATTTAGCTTTATAATATCAACATGAATACTCAGTAATTTTATTTGAATTTTTTGTTGTGCAGTTGATGTACATTATTTAAAAAGTTGTCAAATTGGGATTTTAGTATTAAATGGGTAAGAAATAGAAATTTGCTTGAGAAAATTTTGAAACCTAATAGACAGTGATATTTAACCTCATGGAACACCTAGTAAATTTCTTAGGTAGGTTGAACCATTATATGTAGTACATCATGTTCAAGGTGACCCCGGTCACTCAATTAAAAGAATTAATTTAGGCCATTAACTCCTTAGAAAAATAGTGAAACCTGGGATGATCAATATCATACATCAAAGCAAACCATGATAGATAATTAGGGGCATTTGACCCCAAGAGTTTGGAAGATACGTCATACGGGTCAACATTAGGTCATGGGCGCGCTTAGTAAAAATATAACACATGTTACTGGGACCCACATGGGATACAATATGATGGATCCCTAGTTGAATTGGACTAGGTTCACTAACTTAGGATGTGACCCAAAATGTATAGACAGGGTCAAATTTGTGTCCTAGAGTCTATGCCAATTCCTTAGAGTCACTATCAGATGGACCAGCTATCAACAAGACCATCAGAGACTGAAGAATTAGAAGATTTCCAGACTAAGTAAAATGAGTTCGACGTTCGTCAAACTCAGGTCGACGAAAGGCATTCTGAGCTCGATGATCTTGAGATATTTCTCTATGATGAGCTCGACAATCTTCGTTCTCTGTTCGACGAAACCTGGGATACTTCAACAAACTAAAGTCAGGGTAACCCAGATTTTTCTAAGTCCAACTTCAGGCTTTGGTCAACGAACAAGACTCTTAGCTCAATGAACTTGGACCTCAAGTTCATAACTTCTCAGGTCGACGAAGTCAACTTCTCAGGTCAACGAATTCAGTACTCTACTCGACGATTTCTGGTCTACGATTTGAATCCTTCTCAGCCAGAGACTTCTCAGATTCTAAGTCCACCATCATTCTTCAGTCGACGATTTTGGATCTCAGCTCGACGAATGATGATTGTCAACTCGACGAATGATGATTGTCAGTTCGACGAAGATTGAAGCAGAATTGACAAGTTTCCCTTGAAGACTAATTGTTATATTCTGGCCGACGAACTCATCAGCTTAGCTCGACGAACTGTGAACTCAGCTCGACGATTCCTATTCTTCGTTCAACGATTCTAGACTTAGGTCTTCTCCAGTTTTTCCTCCCTTTTCTTGGCGATGATTCCTGAGTAATTAATGCCCAATCTTCTCAGAATGTTACCGTTAGAACGAGCATTGCTCATAGATTATTACATGCCGTTTTTCCATGGGACAGTTAGGGAATTCATTGATTGTTGCTTCATTCCCAGGCCGACTGCATTTACTGCTCAAGGATTCTAATTTCGATTGTGTTCTTCAGTCAGTTAACAAAAAAGAAGAAGAAGAAAAGATTAAGCAGTGACACAGATACACACACAGATAGATATCACATTCAAGAAGTTTTTCAGAAATCAAAAGTTTCATACATTGCAATTAGCCAAGGCCAGAGAACATCATCAAGAAGAAGAAGAACATACAATCTACATCAAGAGTCTTCTTCTCTCAACCCTACAGGATAACTTCATAAGGACAACAATAACTCTATCTGTCAAAGAAGTTCCTGAAGCAATCTCTGGTCAAGGCAATCAAGTTCTTGAAGACCTGCCACCTTGAAGTAGTGCTCCAGATTTCCTGATCCATTCAAGATCTCAGGCAGAGCAATCTGCTCAAATCAATCCACTAGTCTTCTCAGTTGTTATTGAGAAAGAGAAGACACCATCACCCCTTTTAATCTTCTGTACAGGGTTTTAAGTCCCTTCAAAATTATTCCTGGTTGCAAGTATCCTACCAAAAGACTTGAGGTTTTGTTTTTTGAGCACTTGAACAAAAGCTCATTGGTGTTAGGCACCTGATCAAAAATCTGAGTGGATTCCTACCATGGTGGTAGAAGAGTGGATGTACCCAGGTTGGGGAACCACTATAATTTCTTGTGTCATCTGGTTGCCCTTTTACTTTTATTTTGGCTGTGTTCTGTGATTTATTAGGTTGCTGTGCTTATTACTTTGTTTGATAACTTGTTCACCTAGCTTTACAGCAAAAGTTGTAAAGATTTTTTTAAGATATCACAATACTCTATTCACCCCACCCCCACCCCTCTAGAGTTTTTCAGATCTACCTTCACTTTCAATTGGTATCAAAGCGAGGTTGGCTAAACTACCACATCTTAAGAGGTTAATTGGTTGTACATGCTAACACCTGAACCATAAAGATCCCTCTTGATAGATATGATTGTTTTGTTTCCTTTATTAGATTTATTTCTTCACAGAAATGGCTCAAAATAAAGATTATGCAAGCATCAGACCTCCAGTATGCAATCTTAACAGATTTGCCATCTGGAAGGCAAGAATCAAACTGTACATGAATTCTATTGATGAAGATATTTTTTGTTCCATCTTGACAGGAGTACCACCGGCACCTGCAGCTTCTACAAGAACCTCTATAAACATGACTGCAGTACCTCCTCCAGATAATAATGATGCTTACAAGAAAGCCAAAATTACAGATGTAAAAGCAATGAACATCTTGGCACAGATAATGTCTGATAACATATTTCAGAAGGTGGCTGAGTGCACCTCATCCAAGGCCATTTGGGACTCCCTCAACCAAATGGTAGCTGGTTCAGCTGATGAAAGGAAAGACAGGAGATCAAATCTCATATCCCTGTATGAGAATTTTAAGAAGGATGAGGCTGAATCAGTTGCTGAAATGTACAATAGGATGAGCTTAATCATCAATGAGCTTAAAACCTTGGATAATGATATCACCATTACAAAGGTGAATGACAAAATCTTGATGTGCTTCCCTAGCTCTTGGGACTCAAGAATCTGGGCTATCAAAGAAGCCAGAAGCCTAAGGCTCTGTTTGGCGCGGCGTTTTGAGTGCAGGGGACTGCGATTTTTCGAAACGCCGCGCCAAACAAATGTTTAAGGCATTCACGGTGGCGGACGGTGGCATCCGCCACCGTGAAAAACAGCTGTGTGCAGCTGTTTTCCTGCCGCGGGTCTTCACCCACGGCAGGAAAGATAGCAGCGCTGCAGCCCTCTTCAGCGCTGCTTTAATTTTTTTAAAATTTTTTTTATAAAATTAAAATATTTTTTTAATAATAATTTAACTAAATTAATTATATTTTTAACTTAATTATATTTTAACTAACTTAATATAATATTTTTAAGTGTACCTACTTGGTAACAAAATTCATATTTTGCATCTTTATGAATGTCAAGGGTTCGCCTAAAATATCAAAATGAGCACTTAGAATGCATTAAGTATAACCGTTCTTTTTATGTTATTATTTATTGTGTTTAAGTTCAAAAAAACTGAGCTGTGCACCACACAGCTGTTTTGTCAAACAGCTTAAACAGCTTCTCTATTTGAAACAGCTCTGCAAAAGCTGTTCATCCAAACAGTTTCACAGATTCTGGCACCACTCTGCAAAACAGCTGATTATTCCACCACGGCTTCCCACCACTGCTTCTGCAGTCGCTGCAACTGCGCCAAACATAGCCTAAATGAGATATCAACTGAATCTCTGCTAGGCAAACTAAAATCGTATGAGCAGTTGATTAAGTCAAGAGAAGCAGCTGAACAGAAATCAACAACTCCAGTGAGAAAGGATCACAGTATAGCTTTCAAGGCATCTGAGGAAAGTGAGACCTCAACATCCAATGAAGAACTAATGAGCCTCTTTGCAAAAAGATTTTATAAGATGGCTAGAAAGGATTTCAGAAGGAAATCATCCAGGCAGGATGATAAGCCCAAATATGATAAGACACCAACTAAGGAAGTTGTGTGCTTTGGATGTAGAAAGCCTGGACATTACATCTCTGAATGGCCAAAAAGCCAGAAGAAGGAGAAAAGCAGAGAACAAGACTCCAGGAGAAAACACAACAACAGACCCTCCTCCAGCAAGTACAAAAAGAGAGACAAAGGCTTTGCTGCTGAAACATGGAGCGATACTGAAGAAGAATCATCTTCCTCTAGCTCAAGTGAAGAAGAGGAAGAAGCAAGATCCAAGGAGGTTTGCCTTATGGCAATTGATGCCTCCAGGAGCAGTTAAGGATCAGAAAGTGAATCTAAAGATGAGGCAGCCTTAGAGTCAGAGGCAGATCACGTTCTCTCAAGTTTAAATTTTAATTCTGATTCCTTTAAAATTAAATTCAAGGCTATGTGTTTAGATTTAATTAGTTCAGAGAAATAAATAAAAACCCTTAGAGAAAAACTAGGAAATCTTGAATCTGTTAACTCAGAAAATCTCAAACTAAAAGATCAACTAACTTTAGCACATGTGCAAATATTTAAATTAAAATCTGATTTATGTGAGGCCAAACAACTTGTGCAATCTCTCAATGGAAGAAGTCTCAAGCTGATGGACATAACAAGCACAGTAAATGTCAGATTAAATGGCAAGCTGGGCTTGGGTGCATCATCAGGTTTGCCACCCATAATTAAGAAAAACATTCTTACCACACCCATTAAATTTGTTTCTGCCAAGGGAAAAGAAAAGATAATAAACCAGCCAATGTCTGAAAACAATCCAAAACCCATGGACAAGAGCAATAAAAATCAGAAAACAGCTAATAAAAACAATGTTCAGCAGCATTCGTCGAACCCAGATCGATGAAATGTGGCCCGTTTGTCGAACCCAGATCGACGAATGCTGAACGCAAACTTTAGTAATAATAATTCGTCTAACTGCGATCGACGAACTTTGTATGGTTCGTCAAGCAGAGGTTGACGAAAATGGGGCGCAGAAAATGACTATTGTCATTCTCTGAGCAGAGATCGACGATCTCATCCCTATTCGTCGAACTCTGGTCGACGAACTTACAAGAATTCGTCGAACCCAGAAGGACCAAACATAAATCATTTCTCTTACAAAAACTCTAAGCCAGCTAATATACCATTCAATGCAGTAGCTGATTGGGTTATTCAACCTAGGATATATCATCCTTTAGGTTATAAATCTCAACCAACTTTGTCAGTTATATCCAGCTTTTCATTTCAACCAAATAATGGACCCAAGGTAACCTGGGTCAAGAATAATTGAGTTTTGTTTTTCATTACAGGTACAAGTGAAGAGCTATCCAAGGGTGAGTCAGACCTGGTACTTAGACAGTGGTTGCTCCAAGCATATGACAGGCAGCAAGGCCAATCTATCTAATTACAAGTCCAAGCTAGGACCAAAGGTGATCTTTGGTGATTCAAATAGTGGCTAGTCTGAAGGATATGAAGCAGTAAACATTGGAACAGTTACTTTCAATAGAGTAACATATGTAAGAGGACTCAAACATAACCTAATATCCATAAGTCAATTATGTGATGAAGGTTATCAGGTACATTTTAACTCTACCTCCCGTTCTATTATTAATAATGAAAACAAAACTATTTTAATTGGAATTAGACAAGGTAACATATATCTAGTAGATTTTATTTCTACCAAAACTGATGTTTATTTACTCAATATCACTAGTAACCAAAATGAGTTGTGACATAAAAGATTAGGTCATGTAATCCTTAAAAATATAGCTAGGTTATCTAAAGACAATCTTGTTAGAGGCTTACCTTCTGGCCCCTAAAAGAAGGAAAACCTTTGCAGGGCTTGTCAATTTGACAACCAAACTAAAACTAGTTTCAAATCTATTAATAAGAGTGATTCACCTAGGATTTTGTA
The DNA here is from genome assembly GCA_039583875.1 of Platanthera guangdongensis. Classification (NCBI taxonomy): domain Eukaryota; kingdom Viridiplantae; phylum Streptophyta; class Magnoliopsida; order Asparagales; family Orchidaceae; genus Platanthera; species Platanthera guangdongensis. Next base: position 126,985,783 of record CM077166.1, read on the forward strand.
TTTGCTTCATGTGGACCTATTTGGACCCATTATAGTACAAAGCCTAGGAGGTAAGTCTTATACTTTAGTAATTGTTGATGACTTCTCCAGATTCAGTTGGGTGGCCTTTCTGAGAACTAAGTCAGATACATTCAAGGTTCTTATAGATTTTCTCAAGACCATACAGATTGAGTTCTCTACTCATGTTGCATTGATCAGAAGTGATCATGGCACTGAGTTTGAGTCTCTTCTTATGCATGAGTTCTATGAGAAGGAAGGTATCATGCAGTGCTTCTCAGCTCCTAGAACTCCCCAACAAAATGGTGTAGTTGAAAGGAAAAATAGGACACTCATTGAAGCTGCAGGCACATTATTGGTAGATTCTTACATGCCTCTATCCTTTTGGGCAGAAGCTATAAACACAACTAAGTATGTCCTGAATAGAAGCCTTATACATAAGCTGAAAAATAAGACCCACTATGAATTGCTTAAAGGGAAGAAACCTAAAATCACTTATTTTAAAGTTTTTGGTTGTATATGTTATATTCACACAAACAACAAAAGATACATTAGAAAGTTTGAGGCTAAGGCTGAAGAAGGGATTTTTCTAGGATACTACCAAGTAAGCAAGGCCTATAGGGTTTTTAATAAATCCACTCTTAAAAGTGAAGAGTCAGTCCATGTATCTTTTGATGAAGCTAACATGTCTTATAAGGAGAAAGAGATTTCTACCAATAGCTCTTTGCAGGTTCCACAACTGTGTGACTCTATGGATGGACTAAACCTTACCCATGAGATGTTAACCCATCCTGCTCCACATGTTGCTGAAGACAGTGAATAAGAAAATAAAGTGGAAGTGGCTGAACTTCTCTCAACAGCTAATAACATTCCTCAAGAGGAATTAATTATAGAAGTTGTTGCTGAACAAACTCCACCCACTGATCTTGTCACACTTAGAGATCACCCCAGATCTCAAGTGATTGGAGACATTTCAGCAGGTGTTCAGACAAGGGATCAACTCAACCAAGACTTGATGCATGCCTGTTTTCTCTCTCAGATTGAACCTCTCTCCATCCATAAAGTTGAGCAAGATCCCCACTGGATCATTGCAATGCAAGAGGAACTAAATCAGTTTGAGAGATGTAGAGTTTGGGATTTGGTTCCAAGACCTCATAACTACCCAGTTATTGGAACCAAATGGGTCTTCAGAAATAAGCTAGATGCTCAAGGAAACATTGTGAGAAATAAGGCTAGGCTTGTTGCTCAGGGCTACAGGCAAGAGGAAGGAATTGACTATGACCAAACCTTTGCCCCTGTTGCAAGGTTAGAGGTCATAAGAATATTCCTTGCCTATGCAGCTCACAGGAGATTCAAAGTTTTCCAAATGGATGTCAAGAGTGCATTTTTGAATGGAGTGCTTCAAGAAAAGGTTTATGTGGAACAACCTCCAGGTTTTATCTCTCCAACTCAACCCTCTTTTGTATTTGAATTGCATAAAGCTCTCTATGGTTTAAAGCAAGCTCCAAGAGCTTGGTATGAGACCTTAACAAGCTTTCTTTTAGAGCATAAATTTACAAGAGGAACCATAGATAAAATCTTTTTGACTAGCATCATAAGAACCAAATTTTATTAGTGCAAATATATGTGGATGACATCATCTTTGGGTCTACTGATCCTAAATTATGCAAGAGGTTTGCTGACCTCATGCATTACAAATTTGAGATGAGTAGCATGGGTGAGCTTTCCTACTTCCTTGGTCTCCAAGTGAAGCAGCTCCCTGATGGTATCTTCCTCTCCCAAGCTAAGTATGCTAAAGAGCTTATTAAGAAGTTTGGGATGGGTGATGCTTCAGGAATGAAAACACCTATGGCTACCAATGTTGTTGTGGATTCTGATGTAGCAGGGAAACCTGTAGATCAAAAGCATTATAGGGCAATTGTTGGATCCATATTATACCTAACAGCTAGAAGGCCTGACATCATGTTAGCCACATGTCTTTGTGCTAGGTTCCAAGTGAACCCCAAAGAATCTCACCTTATTTTCTTAAAAAGAATTTTGAGATATATAAATAGTTGTCCTAATCTAGGACTCTGGTATCCTGTAGAGTCAGAGTTTGAGTTAACTGGATACTCAGATGCTGACTATGCTGGATAAACAGTGGACAGGAAGAGTACCTCTGGAACTTACCAGTTCTTGGGTATGAGGCTTGTCTCTTGGTTTTGTAAAAGCAAACATCTGTGTCTACATCAACTGTAGAAGCAGAATATATGGCTGCTGGCAGCTGCTGTTCACAAATGTTATGGATATAAAACCAACTCCTAGACTATGGTGTCAACTTAAATAATTCAACATTATTTTATGATAACACTAGTGTTATTGCTATAGCACAGAATCCAGTTCACCATAGTAGGACTAAACATATTGATATAAGGCATCATTTCATTAGAGATAGTGTAGACAAAAAGAAAATTAACATAATCCATATTCCTAATGATTTACATAGAGCAGACATTTTCACCAAGCCCTTGGATGAGAAAAATCATCTGTTTTTTATAAATCAACTGGGAATGATCAATGGAGAAGAGTTGAATTAATTTCTGTCTACATTCGATGAATTTTCCAGAGTTCGCCGAACGGAGTTCGACGAATTAGGGAAAGTTTGAGAGATGCCCGTCGAACGGAGATCGACGAATTCTCTGTGTGGAAACAATTTTCGTCGACCGGAGATCGACGAACTTTGCTTCAGAAGATATTTCGTCGAACGAAGTTCGACGAACTGTTTTCATTTCTTCTAGATGAGATCGACGAATTATCTATCTATAATTTATTTCGTCGACCTCAGTTCGAAGAACTGTTTCTTTTTTGTAGAACGGAGTTTGTCGATTCATATTCAGGAAAATCCTATATCTAGATTTTCTTCGACCTCCGTCCCGCACTTTCAGTTCCTGTTGCACTTGATCGCTGTTTGTTTCTCTTGCAAGTCATCAATGGCGATTCCAGCGAGCACCCTGGCTGCAATGAAATTCGAGACAGGATTTAATATGGACTTTGATTCATTCCAGCATTCTGACCCTATATTTCTCTACATTCTGGAACTTCTAGAAGAACTTGGTCTCAAGGATTTTATGATTAGAAGAATCAAACTGCATGCAACTGAGATTAGAGAATGGGTATATACTTCGTCTGCTTCTGAGGACAATATCTTGACAAGGAATATCGGGGGTAATGTTGTTTCCTTATCCCACGCCGTTCTCTCTGAAATTTTTGGATTGGTCAATGGAGAAGATGATTTGGACATAGATTCTGATGAGTTTAGTGCAATGCTGAATCTGATGGGGTTTACTGGGAGTAACCCTAACAAGTTGTTAAAGAAACAACTTTCTGCCGCCTATCAGTTCTTGGCAGATATTGTGGGAAAAGTGTTGATGGGCAAGCACTCCGCGCACGATTACATAACAAGACACCAATTCCTTGTCATGTGCGCAGTTGTCATCAAGAGACACATTGATTGGGGCCAGATCTTCTTTGAGGTGATCAAGAAGAAAAACAGCAAGAAAGAGGTATGCTTTGGAAGAATCCTGGGGATTTTACTTCAAGCGAAAGCAGGTGAATTTATGGTCTCCCCGACCATCTTCATCAATGCCAGCAAGCGCCTCACATGCACTTTGTTTGGCAGATGGGAGAGGAAGATCACCAAGCCATCCAAGGCTTCCTCCTCTTCCATCCTAGCTTCTGAGAGCACAAGGGCCGTGAAGGCCACTCCCCACCCTACAGAAGAGGCTATCCCATCTCCACAACCTCTTCCAGGAACCCATCTTCCATCTTCAACCCGTCGTCCATCTCCTCCAGCACCCCAATCACAACAACATTCTCATGTTCCTACTCCTCCTTCCTCTCCACCACTCGAAATCACTGATAGTCAATCTACCCCCCTTCAAGAGAATCCACACCAAACTCCTCCAGCATCACCTCCTCCACCTCATCTGTCTAGCATTCCACATTTTGATATACCATCACCTTCTCCACCTCCACCAGACACCACCATAACAGATGCCATTCCCCATGTATCTCCTCCATATGTTCCCCCTACTTCATCTACTTCTCTACCTTCACCAACTACCTCTCCATCTTTGCACTCCTCGACTGTATCTACAATCATATCCTTGATCACTCCCCTCATCAAATCCCTAATCACAGAGGCCATTACACCTCTTGTGAATTCTATCAATTCTTTATCTACCCAAGTTTCTCTCCTCTCTGCTGCCCCCTCTTCATTAAGGGGCCTGGCTCAAGGTTCTGCTGAACCCAGGAAGGGGGAGATGCTTTGTGATGAAGCAGCAGCAGATGCAGATGCAGAAGCAGCAGCAGTAGCAGATACAGCAGCAGTTCCTCCTGCAGAAATTTTGCCAGAATTTGACTCAGATTTGTTTGAATTGATTCACTTTATGGATATTGACATTGACTTAGATGAGTCATTTCCATAGAAGATCAAAACTGTTGGTGATTTCCATTTAAATCCCACATTTGATTTGGCTGTTTTGTTGAGAAATTTTGATACAATTTATGTACAGTTCCCTTCCACTAAGCCATAGTTGGCTATTGTGCCTTATACTTCCCCTGTTAGTCCAGAAGTTGCTAAGCAACTCTGTGATGGTTTTGACATTCCAGTTTTTGCTCCAACCTCTGCAGCTATTCCATCCTCTCCAGAAGCCATCTCAGCACCATTTTTTGTTATGGATGACTCACCTATGCCAGATCTGGATGAGTTAATCTTGGCTGATATTGAAGAATAAAATAAGGCAGCAACTGAAAGCTCTGTCCCAATTACTTCTGATGCTTATACGGTCTCTTCTTCAACTACTGCTGAAACTCCAGCTTCTGAACCTTCTGCTCCTCTTCCAGAAAAGACTGTTATTGATGATAAAGCTTTAAAAGCATTGGATGCTTTATATGATAACCCTCAGGGTTCTGGCAGTGAAGATGATGAAGATGATGATGAAGATGATTCAGATAAAAAAGTTGCCAGGAAGAGGAAGCAAATGCTGTCAAAGAAAAGGAAGGCTCCTCCTCCTCTTACTCCTAAGCCTAATCCAATAGCTGACACTCCCTATTACATCCTGTATAATGTTACTCCTTATTTGGGAATGCCTGCTTGGATGTGGTTGTCTAAGAACCAGCAAAAGGAGAGGAAAAGAAGTAGGAGATATTCTCCTCCACCAGTCTAGAGATATAGAAGAAATCCACCTCCTCTAAGTCCTTCAGCAGCTGGTGCTACTGGCTCTAGCTCTCAGAGATCTGCCCCTATGCAAACTTATCAGAGACATCAAGGGAGATCCTCTAGAAGCAGTCAGCAAGGGCATCATTCCTAAGGAAATCAACAGCAGCATCAGCAGCAACAACAACCTATCTCTGAAGATCAGAAGGCTAAGAATCCTGAAAGACCATATTCTCCTCCTATCCCTTTTGAAGATCCTGAAATAGCCAACACTGCTAAAATGGCCATGTTCCAGGAACTTATTGGTCTGTCCCTTATTAATAAAGCTAAAGCTGAAGGTAAAGAAATTTCTGGATACACAACTATGTCAAAATACAGGAAGGAAGAACTAAAAAGGTTTGGCAAAACAAACAAGCTCTTCAATTTTGATGATTACATGAAGCTCCATCCTGAAGCAGTTGTCCCCAGAGCTACATCACTGAAGATTATTGGGGCAGCTAACATGACAATGACTCAGGCTCAAGCTTTAGATCCAAATAGAGAAATTATCTATAAAAAGCCAGGAGAGAAGATAAAAGAAGACAAGTCTATGCAGAAGAAGCAAAAAAAGTAATCTTTACTTTGTTTCAATTTCTTTCTGCATTTGCTTTCAAACTATGTTGTTTGTTTAAACAAAGCCTATGTACATATATATCTATTTCATGTGTTAGTAATTCTTTGCCAGATATATTTCTTTTCTTGCTTTGCTTATCTGTGTGTTTATGTTTTGAGTCTATTAGTGACCTCACCCAAATAGGGGGAGATTGTTGGATCCCTAGTTGATTTTGGCTAGGTTCACTAACTTAGGATGTGACCCAACATGTATAGCCAGGGTCAAATTTATGTCCTAGAGTCTAGGCCAAGTCCTTAGAGTCACTATCAGATGGACCAGCTATCAACAAGACCATTAGAGACTCAAGAATTAGAAGATTTCCAGACTAAGTAAAATGAGTTCCACGTTCGTCGAACTCAGGTCGACGAAAGGCATTTTGAGCTCGACGATCTTGAGATATTTCTCTGTGCTGAGCTCGACGATCTTTGTTCTCTATTCGACGAAACCTGGGATACTTCAACAAACTGAAGTCAGGGTAACTCCAGATTTTTCTAAGTCCAACTTTAGGCTTTGGTCGATGAACAAGACTCTGAGCTCGACGAACATGGACCTCAACTTCATAACTTCTCTGGTCGACGAAGTCAACTTCTCAGGTCGACGAATTCAGTACTCTACTCGGCGATTTCTGGTCTACGATTTGAATCCTTCTCAGCCAGAGACTTCTCAAATTCTAAGTCCACCATCATTCTTCAGTCGACGATTTTGGATCTCAGCTCGACGAATGATGATTGTCAGCTCGACGAATGATGATTGTCAGTTCGACGAAGATTGAAGCAGAATTGACAAGTTTCCCTTGAAGACTAATTGATATTGTCTGGTCGATGAACTCATCAGCTCAGCTCGACGAACTGTGAACTTAGCTCGACGATTCCTGTTCTTCATTCAACGATTCCAGACTTAGGTCTTCTCCAGTTTTCCGTCCCTTTTCTTGGCGATGATTTCTGAGTAATTAATGCCCAATCTTCTCGGAATGTTACCGTTAGAACGAGCATTGATCATGGATTATTACATGCCGTTTTTCCATGGGACAGTTAGGGAATTCATTGATTGTCGCTTTCTTCCCAGGCCGACTGCATTTACTGCTCAAAGGATTCTAATTTTAAATGTGTTCTTCAGTCAGTTAACAAAAAGAAGAAGAAGAAAAGATTAAGAAGTGACACAGATACACACATAGACAGATATCACATTCAAGAAGTTTTTTAGAAATCAAAAGTTTCATACATTGCAATCAGCCAAGGCCAGAGAACATCATCAAGAAGAAGAAGAACATACAATCTCCATCAAGTGTCTTCTTCTCTCAACCCTACAGGATAACTTCAGAAGGACAATAATAACTCTATCTGTCAAATAAGTTCCTGAAGCAATCTCTGGTCAAGGCAATCAAGTTCTTGAAGACCTGTCACCCTGAAGCAGTGCTCCAAATTTCCTGATCCATTCAAGATCCCAGGGGGAGCAATCTGCTGAAATAAATCCACTAGTCTTCTCTGTTGTTATTGAGAAAGAGAAGACACCATCACCCCTTTTCATCTTCTATACAGGGTTTTAAGTCCCTTCAAAATTATTCCTGGTTGCAAGTCTCCTACCAAAAGACTTGTGGTTTTGGTTTTTGAGCACCTGAACAAAAGCTCATTGGTGTCAGGCACCTGATCAAAATTCTGAGTGGATTCCTACCAGGGTTGTAGAAGAGTGGATGTACGCAGGTTGGGGAACCACTATAATTTCTTGTGTTGTCTGGTTGCCCTTTTTCTTTTGTTTTGGCTATGTTCTTTGATTTATTAGGTTGTTGTGCTTATTACTTTGTTTGATAACCTGTTTACCTAGCTTTACAGCAAAAGTTGTAAAGAATTTTTTAAGAGACCACAATACTCTATTCACCCCCCCCCCCCTCTAGAGTATTTCAGATATACCTTCACTTTCACAATAGAAGGTTGAGTTGATAACTATATTGGGAAGACAAACCCTGATTGGTATCTAGTAGGTCACTTCATAGTATCGAGTGTTAGAGTGCAGGACCCCAAGGAAAGTAACTAGAACAGAGACCGGCGGAAGACCGTCCGATTCCCTAATAATATCTTAAGTCATTAGGTTTGTTCTAGAGTAACAACGAGAGCTGGGTATGGATCATGGGTATACATTAATAAAAGTAAATATTCTTGAGAAAGGGAGCTTTGGGCTTCAGCCCATCGTAGTTCCTAGTGCCCCCGAGAGCCCTTAACCGGGCATGCCCTAGGTAGTCCTGGGATTAACCCTAAACCGCTAGGTATAACAAACATTAGAGTAGTCTAATAGGCTAATGCATCGATGTTCATTCTCACCCGTGAATGGTTGGAGGGATTCAGAATAAAGGCACTGATGTGCAATCTCACCCGTGATGGGTTGGAGGGTTTCAGGACGGGTTAGTCCTGCGAGGTGGAGGCTCGGGAGTTTGATATCATGACAGGTTTGGTCCTACAAGCTGGAGGCTCCGGTTAGAATATCTTGCATGTACATAGAAATAAACTTGTGGCGGGTCATGCGGTACTGGACCAATCATCACACCGATGGCAGTACAGTGACTCTGGCGAGGTGTGATGGTTTGAGGGGCCAGTGGGTTGTTTTACACTACAGTCTGGAGGACGATCCCCAAAAACGTACACTCAACCAAAAAGTCTGGTAGGTAGCCAAAAAATAGTTACGCAGACACTCTAGAGTGCACTTAGGAGATGACCAGATTCCGTCCATTTTATCCCATTTAATTTAATAAAAATGAAAATTATGAATAGTGTAATTTTTGTCACACTTTTATAGTGATATTGAATGTCAATGTTAGGCCTCTTAGAGGCATATTCAGAGGTAACTATCAACATGAAAAATGTAGGGCTTGACCTTACCTTTAAAATGACACCCTATATTCATATTTTGGTACAGTAGAACTCCTTGTAAGGCCATTCTACCAAGACTAGTCTTAGGCTAGGGCAGATTTTAAAATAAATGCTGCAAGCCAAACCATAAGTCCTCATGACATAAAATTATTGTCAGACTTATGTTAATGGTAAACCCAGTCTCTGACGAAAATGAGAATTTTTGGCCAGAATTTTGCTATAGTATTTTGTAAAATACTAAAAATTAAGTTAAGTGTATTTTTGGAAATATATGATTCCAAATGCACCCTAATTTGGGTAGGATGTTCATTAGGTAAATATAAAACCATGGTGGAGATTTCAGGTCATTTTGACATCTTCATGTGTGGGAAATCCCACATGCATGAGATTGGCATATTCAAATTTGGGGTGCCAATAGTAAAAATAGAAAATGGGAATCTAGCTCAATTGGACCATTGCATGTCCATGAAACTCTAGAAAGAAGCTCATAGGGCTAGAATATACCTCCCATGGGAAGTTTGTGATTTTTGGGATCAAAAATCCCATTATTTGGAATTATTGGAAAATATGCCTAGTTAGGAAATAAATTTGGAAACTAGGGCCAATAAATTCATTAAATTCTGAAATTTTGACACAAGCTCTGGTAGGACATAGTTCACCTCTGGAAAAATTTATGGGGCTGTTTAATAATGTTTACTTGGATTTTAAAAAGATTTAACCATTTTGCCTCTTATGGAAATTAATTAAAAATAAGGGAAATTACTGTTTAAATATTATGGAAAACTTTACAGTAGTTTACTTCTGTGATTAAATCCTTGATAATTAATTGAGAATTTTTGGATGTCTCTATATGCTGAAAACCCTAATAATGGCATTTTGATAATATTGTTCATATGGATATAAGTTAGGCCTATCACTATTTAAGATTTGCAAATTATGTATTTAGCTTACTATATCAACATGAATACTCAGTAATTTTCTCAGAATTTTTAGTTGTGTAGGTGATGTACTTTATTTGGAAAGTGGTCAAATTGGGATTTTAATATTAAATGGGTAAGAAATAGAAATTTGCAAGGGAAAATTTTGAAACCTGATAGGCAGTGATATTTAACCTCATGGAACACCTAGTAAATTCCTTAGGTAGGTTGAACCATTATATGTAGTACATCATGTTCAAGGTGACCCCGGTCACTCAATTAAAAGAATTAATTTAGGCCCTTAACTCCTTAGAAAAATAGTGAAACCATGGATAATCAACATCATACATCAAAGCAAACCATGATAAATAATTAGGGGCATTTGACCTAAGAGTTTGGAAGATACGTCATACAGGTCAATATTAGGTCATGGGTGCGGTTAGTAAAAATATAGAACATGTTACTGAGACCCACAGGGGATACAATAGATGGTTGAGTTGATAACTATATTGGGAAGACAAACCCTGATTGGTTTATAGTAGGTCACTTCGTAGTATCAAGTGATAGAGTGCAAGACCCTAAGGACAGTAGCTAGAACGGAGACCGGCGGAAGACCGCCGATTCCCCAATAATATCTTAAGTCATTAGGTTCATTCCAGAGTAATAATGAGAGCTGGGTATGGATCATGGGTAGACATTAATAAAAGTAAATATCCTTGAGAAAGGGAGCTTTGGGCTTCAGACCATCGTAGTTCCTAGTTCCCCTGAGAGTCCTTCACGGGGCATGCCCCGGGAAGTTCTGAGATTAACCCTAAACCGCTAGGTATAACAAACATTAAACAAGAGTTGTCTAATAGGCTAAGGCATCGATGTTCATTCTCACCCGTGAAGGGTTGGAGGGATTCAGAAAAAAGGCACTGATGTGCAATCCCACCCGTAATGGGTTCGAGGGTTTCAGGACGGGTTGGTCCTGCGAGCTGGAGGCTCGGTAGTTTGATATCAGGACAAGTTTGGTCCTGCGAGCAGGACGCTCGGGTTGGAATATCTTGTTCATAAAAATAAACTTGTGGAGGGTCATGCGGTACTGGGCCAATCGTCACACCGATGGCAGTACGGTGACTCTGGCGAGATGTAATGGTTTGAGGGGCTAGTGGGTTGTTTTACAATGCGGTCTGGAGGACGATCCCTAAAAATGCACACTCGACCAAAACGTCTGTTAGGTAGCCAACAATTAGTATGCAGAGACTCTAGAGTGCACCGAGGACGTGTATAGAGGCTTATGGGAGGTCTAGGCCTGGTAGTTTGTATACTCGCCTAGGAGTGGACACCCCCGCTCCACTACTACCGTAGCCACAATGGTGGTAACAGAGAGTGATGCTATCTCCAAAAAGTGGTAAGTAAAGGTCTGTGATCATAGAGTCGTGTGTGTGAGTTGCACTTGCATGAACCATAAAACTCATGCATATCATACATTCATAACTAGGTCATACGCACCATAAATCCTTATCATATAAATTAGTATGGACTCTTTTTTATGATAAGTTATATTTCTGAAAACCTTAACTTATAAGTTTGTATAGGCATTCATATAAGTTAATGTACTTCTGTGATGGTAGTTTAGTAGTAGCATATTCTACTTGCTGTCCTTTACTCTATTCACTTTCAATACTTAGTTTACTTACAACACCTTGCTTGCTTTTTGTTCAATTCTGCATTCCTTTCATGTGCTATATATATAGAACTGCTAGAGTAGAAATAATTGATACTATATATGCTTGTTTGTATAGCTCCACTATCACCTGCTTCTTTTGTTATACCCCTTGTTGTCCTCCGCTTCGTCCTCCTGCTCGGTTCCTAGGAGTTGCGGGGGCGAGGTGTGGAGGAAACAGCTTAGTCTTTATGACTAACAGTCGGTTATGACCAAATCATTTTAGGAGCTCGAGGAGATGGAGTACCAGCAGGACGAGGTGGCAGGACGTGAGGAACTAATATCACCACCACCTACTACTACTACAGCAGCCCGTCGTTAGGTGGGACGAGTTTTTTGATGATAGTTTAGCTTCCTCTTTGTTGTCATTTTGTGAGAGAGAGATTTGATATCATATACAGGGCATAAGACCTTTTCTCTTTTGATGTACTCATTCTTGACTCTTTGTACTTTCATTTTTAATATAAATGATAGTACTGTGTCTTGTGGACTAGATGTTTCTATATACTGCTTTTATACTTCTATTTCTCATTTGGCCGAACATGTTATATGATCGTACTTGCCGACAGGATTGGCGTCTTGCGGTAACGACTAACCCGTAAGTTAGTGTCACTGTAAGGCAGCAGTTCTCTGCATAAGACCGGGAGCCTCCTTGGTAAGGGGGAGGGGTCCTACAAGATAAGCAGCAGATCACTCATCAAGGAGAAGGCTATTGCCTTTAAGACAGATAGCTCAAAGAGGAGCAAGGAGAGTATTACCTCACCTCTAAGAAGGCTAGCTAAGTCAGGCAGCTCAGAACCACACACATCACACTGCAATATGTCTAATGAGAAATTTGATGCCTTCTCTAGGAAATTTCTGAAGCTGATGAAGAGGAAGGGGTGGAGGTGCAGACCTTCCTTCTCCTCTCATCATATGAAGGACCACTACAGAACTGAGATAAACCCTTCGAGGAGGGCAGGTATGACTCTAAAAATTTTAAACAAATTTATTCTAAAGTTGTGTGTTACTGTTGTAGCAAGCCAGAGGATGTTATAGCCGACTGCCCAGTTAAGAGGAAGGAAGCTGGTAAGAAGAAGGTTCACCATCAAAAGGGAAAGAAGGAGAAGTCCTTCATTGCAAAGAAGGATAAGAGATAGACTGATTCATCTTCATCAGAGTTTGAAGATGAAGAAGAATAATCATACATAGGGCCAGTTGTTGTTGTGGCAGAAGAAGCTGAAGACTATCCTATTGACAAGATAGGGATCAGGGCCCCTCTATCACAGCTAGACAGTGACTTGGAGAAGGATGAAAGATATGAAGACAACATCAGCTGATATAGTTTGATGGCAAGGTCTGATGAGGAATCCTGCCAGGAACAGCCTGGGCCAGTTAAGGTACACTCTCTGTCTAGTTCATCATCTGAGTTAGAATATGAGACTGGTCCCAATTCTGAAGCAACTTCATCCAGGGATGAAGGTGACTCTGAATCTGAGGAAGATATCAATCAACTGATTCATAAGTATGGTGAACTTCTGAATGCTTTTATGAAAAGCAAGAACCTGACCAAAAAGCAGGCTGATGAGATTATATCCCTTCAGCATGCTGCTTCCCTATAGTCTAAGTCAGTAACCTTGCTGGAACAGAAAACAAGGGAGTTTATCCAACTAAATAACATCACAGTCATTCATATTGGCACCATTAAAGACAAGGACAGTCTCATTAAAGATCTCATTGACTCCTCCTCTCAGAAAAATAAGAGGGGATTAGGATTCAAGGGAAACACAAGGGCTACCCCTTTCAAAGGAAAGGGAAAAGCTCTAGTTCAACCACCCATTGCCTTTGAAAGGGTAATACTCCCTTCTAACATGTATGACCAAGACTCCATGTATGGTCACTGAAAGAATGAGAATTCTTCCTGGAAGAATACAAGTGTACCTTCCAATGGAAGGAGAAGAGGAATGGGGATGAGTGCCTTCAAGGCGGCCCATGAGAAAATTCAACTGGCCCATCATGGCTCATTTATCTTTAGTGATCCAGCTCCCACTCTCAAGAATGTTGTTGTAGCCAAATTTCAAGGCCATCCAGCAAAGACTCTGAACAAGGGTCAGTCTATCAACAAGCTTGATTTGGCTATTTCTTATGCTATCAAGAGTATGTCTTTTGCAAAGAAGACTGCTGTTGATGGCATTCAGATCAGGCCAAATAAGTATATTGGAAGACTTACCTTCAGTCAGATCCTATTTGAAAGGAACATGAGAAAGGCTGTTGTTGTTCCTTTTGGACAGAGAGCTACTATTCGCACGGCTAGAAGATCAGCTCAGAAAATAAGGTACAACATTCATGAGTGCTGGTGTTATGGGAAAGTGGGCCACTATGGCATAGAATGCTAGAATAATCCCGATGTGGCTAGAGCAATAGTTAGTCCACCAGTCAGAAAGCTACTGGTAGATAAGTCTATTTTTAGACTAATCAGAACTTAGGAAAAAATACTTATTGGGGTCCTAAGTAACCTAAATCATGTCTTGCATATAGTACTTGGACAGTGGATGTTCTAGGCACATGACTGGAATAAGGAGCTACTTGATGGAGTACACTCCAGTGAAGGATGGACCCAAAGTGATCTTTGGTGGACCAGAGAGAGGAGTCACCAGAGGTTATGGTAAGAGCACAAATGGCATAGTCATTATCACAAAAGTAGATTATATGGAAGGGTTGCAACACAACCTGATAAGCATAAGCCAACTTGGTGATCTTGGCTATGACATAGTATTGCACAAGGATGAGTGCCATATTAAGAGGTTGAGTGACAAAGAGGTCATCTTGATAGAAACTAGGAGTGGGAATGTCTATTGTTTAAATTTTCTATGTTTAGATATAGACTCTCCTATATGCCTAGTTGTAAATGAGAAAGTCTCATACTGTGTCCAATTACACAAGAGACTAGCTCATTTGAACTATAAGACAATTGACAAGCTTTTTAGTGAAGAGCTAGTTAGGAATGGTCCTACAATGAAATGCACTAAGGAAGGCATTTGCTCTGCATGCCAAAAGGGCTAGCAGACCAAAGCTTCTTTAAAGAGCATTGGGATCAAAGACTCTATGAGATGTTTATACCTCTTGCATATTGACTTGTTTGATCTTATGCCAGTTCATAGTCTAGGTAGGAAAGTTTACACCCATGTGGTTGTTGATGACTTTTACAGATTTGCATGAGTTTTTTTTGAAGAAAAAATCTGAAACCCCTGATGTCTTCAAGACATTTGTCAAACAAATTCAGAATGAATTGAACAGTACTATGGTCAAAATCAGAAGTGACAATGAGACTGAATTTTAGTCTGATAGCATGACAAGGTTCTGTGAAGAGCAAGTGATTCACAAAAAAGTTTCTTCTCCAAGAACATCCCAACAAAATGGGATTGCTGAGAGGAAGAATATGACTCTCATAGAGGCTGGAAGGACCTTACTGAGTGACACATATCTCCCAGAATATTTTTGGGCTGATGAATTGAATATTGCATGTCATGTCCATAACAGAGCCTCTATTATCAAGAGCCATAAGAAGACTCCCTATGAGATCTTGAAGGGCAAAAACCAAACCTAGGGTATCTCAGGATCTTTGGTAGTAAGTGCTATGTGCTGAATAATGGGAAGTCCCATGTGACTAAGTTAGCTGTCAAGTCCTATGAAGGGATTTTTGTTGGAAACAACAATCATAGTAAGGCCTATAGGATCTAAAACATGACAAGTCAAGTTGTAGAAGAGTCTGTTAATATAGTATTTGATGAGTCAACTATGATTAACTATTGGATCCATTGATCCCAATGTCATGGATTTGAAGAAGGCCTAGCAAACAATGTATACACATATGGTGATCTAACTTGTGTTCAAGTATAGTGATTGCAGGTTATCCTAGCAATAATGATGGGATAGGTAGCCTAAGTGGCTAGGTCAGGTAAACACTTACCTAAGATATGGATAGATAGAAATCTGTCTAAGTCCACAGGTGTTGAGTGAAGGTTATTCACTCAACACCAAATGACTTATAGCACTGAGTGAAGCCTACACAGTAAAAGTCAAAGTAGTGGCAGGCTAAGAAAGTGGTTATATCCACAAGAATTGAGTGATGTCTACTCACTCAACGTCATACAACAAAAAGCTGTGATACAGTCTAATGCAGTAAAAGCCTAAGAGAAAATGGGCAGAAAAGTGGCTAAGTCCACAGGCGTTGAATGAGTATCACTCACTCAACTCCATGCTCTGTATTCGTTGAGTATTGCCTTTTAAGTCAAAGCCACAGAAAAGCTATGCTGATATCTGACTAAGTCCAAAAGCACTGAGAGAGGCAAGATCACTCAATGCCATATGATAAAGTGTTGAGTGTATCTCATCCAGTCAGTGTGTGTTTTCAGGCACAGAAATTTATCTAAGTCCAAATGCGTTGAGTGGAGCTTACTCACTCAACGCCAAGGAGTAGAAAATATGGCTAAAGCAGAAAGCGTTGAGTGAGGCATGCTCACTCAATGCTCTCAATGCCTAAATTATAGAAAGCATTTCTAAGGCATAAGGCATTGAGTGAGGTCTGCTCACTCAACGCTCTCAACGCCATGCATGCTGAAAAGGCTGCAGAAATGGCTAAAGCAAAAGGCGTTGAGTGAGGCTTGCTCACATAATGTAGTCAACGACTAAAAACACATAATTCTATCTAAGTACTTTGGTATTGAGTGAAGCTCATTCACTCAATGTCTATTCTACTGATGCTTGATTTTTTACTAAGTTCCCAGGTGCTGACTCCAGCAGGTCAACAAGTCAACATTATTCAAATTGTTAGCGGCAAAGCTACAATACATGACAAAAGGCGTCACAAAGCTATTATACGACGGTTAACGTTAAAGCAAGATAACAACATGCCATCAATTGTGTGGGGCCCACTACGAAAATAATCGATGCGTTGCAATCAATAAAAGAAAAGGCTTGTGACAGAAGAAAACAAGAAAAAAAGTAGCTCTTCCTCATCCCCATTGTTGATGTGAAGATAAGAACATAGAGCAAAAAGACTACAGGTCTAAAGGCTCAACAAGTTAGTTGTTTGTCTTCATCATCAACTACAGTAAGAACAAACCAGATCTCTGAAGAAAAGAAAGAAAGTTAGCTGGTGCCAAATTCCATCTGCACCGGAAAGTTCATTATAGATCTAGCTGTACAACTTTGAAGAATATCTACTGGAGGTTGTGAAGAATAAGTTAGGCTTGAATATCCTCAGACCAAGAAAGAAAGAAGAAGCAGAACTAATTTCTGTTAGTTACTTCCAGCATAAGCCAAAGCAAGATTTGTGTCCTTGTTGTTGTGAAGAAGTTGAGCTGAGAATCTTTTAGCTCAGGTATCAGCAAGTTTTGTTGCAGTAACTTCACAGATCCAGCAGGAAAAATCCCTGGTGCAGTGAAGAAAAAGTTAGGACTGAGTGAATCTCAGTTCAAGTAAAGGTAGACTCAAGAAATATATTCCTGGAGTCAAGGTTGGGTTGAGTCTATCTTAGTCAAGGTAGATTGGCACAGAGAAATTTCTCTTGTGTCCAATCAAGAACCTCACCAACTCACCTACATCTTGTAGGATCATT
This sequence comes from Platanthera guangdongensis, assembly GCA_039583875.1. Classification (NCBI taxonomy): domain Eukaryota; kingdom Viridiplantae; phylum Streptophyta; class Magnoliopsida; order Asparagales; family Orchidaceae; genus Platanthera; species Platanthera guangdongensis. Next base: position 127,002,714 of record CM077166.1, read on the forward strand.
TTGGATCTGAGTGGTAGGATCAAGTTTGCTCCGATGTAAGATTCTGTTGAGAATCTGAGCTGTAGGACTTAGTTTCAAGTCTGAGATAGGTGAGTCATTCTAACTAAGTTGTAGAGCTATTGTGCTTGAGGTAGGATCTGGCTGTAGATCTGAGGTAGGGACTTTATGCCTGAGATTGTAGGAGAGTTATTCTCTCTAATGTAGGATCATTTGTATCTTAGCTAGGGTTTTCCTCCCAGCCTGAGTGTAGGGCCTTTGGCCTAATATAAGTGATTTGCTTATCACTGAATTGTAGGCCCTTGTGGCTGAGTTATAGGTCTTGGAGGAGACTGAGAGATCCTGAGTAATCTGAGGTATAAGCTCCTTGGAGCAGTATTTTTGGAGAAGTTCCTAGTCCAACAAAATAGTTGGATAGGTGAGAGGGAAAGTGGATGTACCCTTGTTAGGTGAACCACTATAAATCATTTGTGCCTTGTGTGTTTTCTCTGTGTTGGCTTTATTGCAGGTTGCATGTCTTAAAAGCAGAATATAATCAACTAATAAAGCACCTAAAGGATTGAAAATAAAAGATAGTCACTAAGGACTAAGAAACCTATTCACCATCCTCTAGGTGATTTAGCTATCCTTGAAATCAAAGACTTTTATTAACAGTGAGCTATCAAGCTCCTTTTCTAGTCTTGCAAGTACAGAGCTGATGATGGACAAGATGACTATTAAGGAAGCTGCTCCAATAGTTCAAGATGAAGCTGATAAAGTGTGCATTCCAGAGGAAGCACAAGGTACACATGGTGTCGATGATGATCAATAGAATGAAGACAATGAAGACCAGGAAGTTGGATCAAGATTGCCTTTAGCAGTCAGGCACCTTAGGGATCATCCAAGAAATAACATTATTGGTGATGCTAACCAAGTAGTGGTGAAAAGGAGTAAAAGCCTGAATATAGCTTTGTGCTCTAGTTTCCTATCACAGGTTGAGCCCAAGAGATTTGAAGAGGCCAACATAGACCAGTTTTGGATTGTAGCAATGCAAGAGGAATTGAACAAGTTTAAGAGGTGTAAGGTCTGGAAGCTGGTTCCTAGACCACAAGGACATAATGTCATTGGAGTCAAGTGGATTTACAGGAATAAACTTGATGAAAATGACATTATAGTTAAGAACGAGACTAGACTAGTGGCTAAAGGATACAAGCAAGAAGAAGGGATTGACTTTGATCAAACCTTTGCCCTAGTAGCTAGATTGGAAGCCATCAGACTATTCCCTGCATATACCGCATACCAAGGATTCAAACTCTATCAGATGGACGTGAAGTCAGCCTTTCTGAATGGTGACTTAGTGAATGGATGTGAAGTCAGCCTTTCTGAATGATGACTTAGTCAACCTTTCTGGATTCAATAAGAGGTTTATGTTGAACAGCCTCCAAGTTTTGTTGTTCCTAACTCATTGAATCTGTTTATAGACTTAGTAAAGCTCTATATGGGCTGAAGCAAGCCCCTAGAGCATGGTATGAGTCATTGTCTAGCTTCCTCTTTGAGAACAAATTCTCAAGGTGGATGATAGACATGACCCTATTCCTAAGAGAATTTAAGGGCAAGATCATCCTAGTCTGGATTTATGTTGAAGACATAAACTTTGGATCTACTGATGATAACCTTTGCAGGAAGTTTGCAAAACTTATTCAAGCGAAGTTTGAGATGAGTAGCATGGGTGAGCTCAAGTTCTGCTTAGGTCTCCAAGTAAGACAGACTGAATATGGATTATCAATATCTCAGTCTAAGTTCACTAGGGAGTTGATCAAAAAGTTTGGTATGGAGAATACCTCCACCATAAAAACTCTCATAGGGTCATATATGCCTATTGACAAAGATGAGGTAGGGAAACCTGTTGATGAAATTTTGTATAAAGGGATAATTGACTCCCTTTTATACCTTACTATAAGTAGGCCAGACATCATGTATGTTACATGTGTTTGTGCAGGGTATTAGGCCTGCCCTAAAGAATCTCATAACTCAACTTCTAAGAGGATTTTGAGGTATCTTAAGGGCATACCAGATTTTGGCCAATGGTACCCTAAAAATAGGGATTTTGAACTAACTGGCTATTCAGATGCAGATTTTGCAGGCTGCAAAGATGTAACACCCCCAGAGCTAATTTGGGTTCAGGCTTGGTTGACACGGCCTAGGACACGAGCGTGTCCCAGGGCGTGTCCTACTCGGGTTGAGCAGATGGGCTCGTGGTCGGAGAAATTCGTTCGACGAATTGTCGGGAGGTACACTCCCGTGACACGGGCATGTCAGGGGGCGTGACCTAGGGCGTATCCTCCCATAGTGGACGATTCTCTCTCGAGTAGTTGAGGTCGACGAATACTCGAGAAAGAGGGTACACGGACTGTGACACGGGCGTGTCACAGGGCGTGTCCCGCTCACACTCGAGTAGCTCTCATGTAGGTCGAAGTGTACTCGAGTAGGTGGAAAAGTACTCGAGTAAGATGGGGGGGTGACACAGGCGTGTCATCCCTGTGACACGGGCGTGTCCTTTCTGGGTACTCAAGTAGTTGGTTTTCTCTCAAGTAAGTCCTCTCGACTAGGTCTCGAGTTGGTTACACGCCCCGTGTTATGGGCGTGACTAGGCTGACACGGGCATGACATGGGCGTGTCACCTTGACGTGGATAAGATTGGATTGGTCAGTTCGTGTGCCGCTTAAGGTACACGCCCTGTGATATGGGTGTGTCACAGGGCATGTCAGGCTCGAAAAGTGTTTTTTAGAGTTTTTCTGGCCGTTGATTTTCCTTATCCTGGATCCACGGGCTAGGCTTCTTCCCTGTGGTTATATGGCCGAGAAATGAGGATTATCTCCTCATTTTCATCTTCTTCTTCTTCTTCTCATTCTAAGAGAGAGAAAGGCCAAGGGAAGGAAAGGAGGAAGGATAACCAGCTACTGGAGGTGCTGTGGAGTGCGGATTGAAGATCCGAGTCCGGATTCGTGAAGGCAAAGCTGAAGCAGTGATTTCCATTCGGCTGATTCTTGGCTCTGAAACGATCTTCAAGGGTAACGATCTCCTTCTTGGACATCAAAGTCCTTTCTTTATGCATGTGCATGGACTCCTCCACCAAGGGGTGGATCTCGTAAGCGATTCCTTTGTTGTGTCTGCATCTAGAGCCGGAAGTGTAGAGTACGACATAGGTAGTAGTCGAGTCATTTGCATCCCAGACGCCACTGTGATTGTATAAGTGTAAGAGCCACAAAACTTAATTGGTGTAGGAGAACTGCTGATCCTAGTAACCTGTATCCCTTTGGTAATGTACATCGATGTGGTATAGACGAAACGAATGACCTATGTGATGTTGCATGATGATGTTCTGATACATGGTTAGAATTATGGAGACGATATCTCCATGGTTGGCTATCGAGATATGTGAATACTGGTGTAGATAAAGTACGAATACTGAAATGGTTGTGTGTGTAATGTGATTTGTTATGTTGACTAATGGAATATGATGTATTTGGTGATATATCAATTGAGTGCATTTTATGGCTGAATGTGCACAGATGGGCATTAGGGATGTATGTATGTGATGTGTGTATTGTTTAGTTGGTGTGATGGTCCGGGGTCAGACAAGCTAGGGCCTCAGAACCCTAACCCAGCTCGTGTATTTGCGTGCTCGGTTGCACATTGTGGGATTGTGTGGCTGATGGGAGTGAGCCAAATTTCGAGGACGAAATTTCTTTGAAGGAGGGGAGGATTGTAACACCCCCAGAGCTAATTTGGGTTCAGGCTTGGTTGACACGACCTGGGACACGGGCGTGTCCCAGGGCGTGTCCTGCTCGGGTTGAGCAGATGCGCGTGTGGTCGATGAAATTCATTCGACGAATTGTCGGGAGGTACACTCCCGTGACACGGGCGTGTCAGGTGGCATGACCTAGGGCATGTCCTCCCCTGGTCGACGATTCTCTCTCGAGTAGTTGAGGTAGACGAATACTCGAGAAAGAGGGTACACGGCCTGTGACACGGGCGTGTTACAGGGCATGTCCCACTTATACTCGAGTAGCTCTCGTGTAGGTTAAAATGTACTCGAGTAGGTGGAAAAGTACTCGAGTAAGATGGGGGGGGGGTGATATGGGCATGTCATCCTTGTGACATGGGCGTGTCCTTTCTACGTACTCGAGTAGTTGGTTTTCTCTCGAGTAAGTTCTCTAGAGTAGGTCTCGAGTGGGTTACACGCCCCGTGTCACAAGCATGACTAGGCTGACACGGGCATGACATGGGCGTGTCACCTTGACGTGGATAAGTTTGGATAGGTCATTTCGTGTGCCACTTAAGGTACACGCCCTGTGACACGGGCGTGTCAGGCTCGAAAAGTGATTTTTAGAGTTTTTATGGCCGTTGAGTTTCCTAATCCTGGATCCACGGGCCAGGCTTCTTCCTTGTGGTTATATGCCGAGAAATGAGGATTATGGCATTAGAAGAATGTTTCCCCTCGCATCATTATGGAGGTTAGCTTCTCAACGAGAGGATAATTATGCCCTTTTGCTTCCTGGCTCAGATAGGGGACAAATACCTCACATTCTTCAAAGCCCTCTGCAGAGCGCGATACATAGGATTTCAATTGATGGATGAGTGTATGGCTACCTTTGAATAACTCAAGCAGTACTTGACCACTCCCCTGCTACTCTCTTAGCCCACTATAGGGGAGGCCCTTTTCCTGTACTTTTAAATGTCATCACACACAATTAACTTGATCTTAGTCAAGGATGGAGGAAGAATTGAGCACCTAGTCTATTACCTCAGTAAGGTGCATTCAGACACTGATGGTAGATATCCCACAGTGTACAAGACTGCCTTGGCCTTGGCATTCTCCATGAGAAAGCTCCAGCCATACTTCTACTCCCACACCATCAAAGTGCTCATGTAGCTGCCAATCCGTGCAACCCTACAAAAGCCAGAGGTATTATGGAGGCTATGGAGGCTAGATTAATGGGCCATGGAGCTGTGAAAGTTCGATATACAATTTTTACCGAGGCCATTATCAAGTCCGAAGGCATAGCGGACTTTGTGGTCAAATGTACAGTCCCCCGAATGTAACACCCAAGATTTATGTCACTATCGCCAGGTGATATTTGGTATCGCCTGATGGCGATAGCAATGCAACTTTCATCGAGCTGTAATCGAGGCACTCAATGCATTCGACGAATCATCGAAAGGATATCACTTAGTGGCGATAGTGGGTATCGTCGAATGGCGATAGCGATAAGCGTTGAGTTGGCCCTCGATGGACTCGACCCCTGAAAGCGTTGAGTGACATGATATTGCGGGCGATAGTGGGTGTCGCCGGGAGATAGGACAACGTGACGTATGACACTTGTCGGATTGGCTGTTAAGTGGCCAATAAGCGGTGGTTGACCTGGGCTAAAGCGGTCAAAGTGGTGAACGATATCCCGAATTGGCGACAGTCGATATCGCCAGGCGATATCGCCCAAGTTGATCAGTCTACTCAAATCCTATCCTTTGCTTTGTTTTGAATGAGAGATCATGTGGCTGGGATTAACCCCGAATCTACTTAACCAGAGAAGAATAGGAACGAGGTTTCATTCTCTTTCTCTCTCTCTCTCTCTCTCTTCATTTCTTAATTTCCCTTGAGTGAAAAGGAAGAAGAAGCTAAGGAAGTGCTGGGTTGAGCTTTGTTTGTTCGCTGAAGGAGATCTTGTGGTTGGAGTCCAGATCCGAGGATAGATCCGTAAAGAGGAGAACAACGTGCTTCTTTCCATCAGCGGAGAAAAGATTCTCCATGGCTCCGAAGAGACCTACTGTAACACCCCCATCCGTCACATGGCATATAACAGAAGGTCCAGCTGGAACCCGACGCCATATACCACAGACAGTCGGAAGGGTTACTAAATGAATAAATCAAACCATCTAATTAAGACTACTCGTCCTAATCACAGAGCATTCTAGCGGAAGATTTTTAAAGTTGAAGAACCCAAACTTAAATCCATCAAATATGAATGTCCACATTTACAACTACAAGAACGAACCCCAAATACACTGAAATAGGTACATGGCCTTATGGCCTTACAAATGTTCATAAATATAACATGTCTTACATACATCGGCTCGCAGGCCGGCCACACATGAGAAATGTAAAAACAACTATTCTACGGCCTTCTAGGGCCAGCACAGCAACATGGGCTCCAGCCCGCTATTTGGCGCTCGGCTCCGCAGCACCTGCAAGCACATACCACCGCACGGTGGCAAATAAAGCAACGGTCAGCTAAAAGCCGACCAAATTATAACGACCCCGCCCCTTACTCGGGACGGCGGTGCTCTTTCCCTGCAAAGCATTAGCCAACAATATTTATATAGCGCAATTATAATTCGCCACAGGTGTAGGCTCGCACGGCCAAACACCCCGTGCACTCAGGGCACATTCATGGTGGACCCTGACCCATCAGTGCATCCACCACCACCCCCAGGATGGCAACAACATGTGAGCATTTAGCCTTTCTGACCACCGTCTAAGGCTCCGACTATGCCAACGGCCAGTCCCCGTCTTCGGGTCTCTCGCACCGAACCACATAGCCTAGGTCCAATTCCACTTGCCCGTTGCTCACGCCGCATGTCCAATTTAAGGAACTTTGCGCGGGCCAAGCTTCTCTCGGATCCCAAATTTTCCAAAACAGTCTCATAACCCAGTTATGATCAAGGCCGGTTCCCAGACCGCCAAGTTAGCAGAACACGTTTCCGCTCAATTTTCCGGGTGCGCCTTGAAGCTAACCTTCAAGGATCCCTGCTGCAATCTACCGCGTGGAAACCCGAAAAATCCAAAGCACGGAGTCTTCTCCGGCAAAACCATATCAAATGCAACATCACCGATCCAGACAAAACACGTCCGGGTAGGCTTCACACACAATGCCTATGCCCGTACTTACGATTCCGGGCTCTACATGCAACACAAGGGGGACTATTCCCGTCAACCCCAAGGAACACCACGCACTCACCGCATACTCGCGGGAGCGGGATTCCCTATGCAGAAAGAAAGAGCTTCAAGCGCTCAAGTTGAGAATCGTTACCCTTGTAGTCCGTTTTGGCGCCATGGAAAAACTACGCGGTTAGAACTCTTCGCAATGACCTTCCCTCCACGGATCCGCTCTCCGATTTCGAAATGGCGCTCTGATGCTCCGCCGGCGGCCGGAAACCTCCTTCTTCTTCCTCTCCTCTCTCACTTTGGAAGGGAAGAACTTTGGAGAGAAAAATGAGGGAATAACTTCCTATTCCCGGCCTTAACAGAGCAGGATCTCATCTGGGCCATTGGATCCTAATTAAAGAAAATGAATGGCTCGGATCTGCACAAAATTCCCCTGACCTGGACCGCACACGGCTTGGCACACGGCCGTGTCCAAGGCCGTGTGCCTCGATCCAGGCACGATCGTCGAACTGAAAAACGCACACGGGCCAAGACACGCCCGTGTCTGACCTGACACGCCCGTGTCGGGTTCCTCGACACGCCCGTGTTCGAGGGCGTGTCACGCATAACCGCCACGGCAACGGACACGACCCCTCAGGACACGGGTCTGGACACGGGTTAGCACACGCCCGTGTCAGATGACACGCCCGTGTCATCCGGCCGTGTTTCTGGCCGTGTCCTTCTCGGGTTGAAAACGGCCAAAAATCACCAGCCAGACACGGCCTTGGACACGCCCGTGTCCTAGGCCGTGTACCCCTACAGGCACCAAAAACTCTTTTTCCGCGACCGACTCGCACACAAAATTCGGGGCGTTACAAATCTCCCCCACTTAAGGAATTTCGTCCCGAAATTAAGCAAAGGTACACAAAAGTTAAATGATACCTGAGTGGAATAACTCGGGGTATTCCTCCAACATAGCTTGCTCTCGCTCCCAAGAAAGCTCCTCACGTCCGCAATTATCCCAACGGACTTTAACCATTCTGACCTCCTTGTTGCGGAGTCGTTTGACTGCAACATCTTCAATTCGTACTGGTCTGACCCTTGTTGTTAACTCATAATCAACCGGTACCTGATCGTCTGCAATGATCTGCGAAGCCTCCTGAACTGCCTTACGCAACACTGATACGTGGAATACATCATGCAGCCCACTCAACTCCGTCGACAGCTTTAATCTATACGCCGCCTCGCCAACACGCTCCAGGATCTCAAATGGTCCAAGGTATCTCGGACTCAGCTTCTTCAAGCGTCGAACCCGCGATACACCCTTGAACGGCTTGATTTTTAAATACACCATGTCGCCAACGTTGAACTCTACATTTCTATGTTTGGCATTGTAGTACTTTGACTGTCTATCCTGAGCAATCTTCAGCCTTTCCTGAATTGTCCGTATCATTGAAGTGGCATCTTCCACCGCTTGACGTTTATACAACTTTGATTCGCCTGCCTCCAACCAAGACAACGGCGTACGGCACTTCCTCCCATACAAAGCTTCAAAAGGCGCCATTACAATGCTTGCCTGAAAGCTATTGTTGTACGCAAACTCCACCATGTACAGGTGATCCTCCCAATGCTTCCCGAAATCTAGGACGCACATGCGAAGCATGTCCTCCATAGTTCTGTTGACTCTCTCGGTTTGGCCATCTGTCTGCGGGTGAAAGGCTGTGCTGAACTTTAGCTTAGTACCCAACAGACCATGCACCAACCTCCAGTCATTTGACGTGAAGCGTCCATCACGATCACTAACAATACTGCGAGGCACACCATGCAGTCGTACAATATTATCCACGTAGAATTTGGCTAACTTTTCCACTAGATCCTCCTTTCTCACTGGGATAAAGTGCGACACCTTTGTCAATCTATCAACAACCACCCAAATGGCGTCATTTCCTTTCTGCGACTTCTGCAAACCGTGCACAATATCCATAGATATGTCATCAAACTTCCATTCTGGGATAGGAAGTGATTTCAAGAAACCTCCGGGCTTCTGGCATTCCGCCTTCACTAATGCACAAGTACGGCACTTGGCCACATAAAGCGCCACATCCTTCTTCAAACCCGGCCACCAGAATAATTTCTTCATGTCTCTATACATCTTCGTGCTTCCCGGGTGGATTGAGTATTTGGTATGATGAGCCTCATACATCAACTCCTCCCGAATATTATCCGCACTAGGAACGCATAGACGACCGTCCTTCCTTAGCAACCCATCTTCAACCACAAACTGGGAATTTGACCCATCCAAAGATCCATCTAGTATTTGCTTCATGCTGTCATCTTGAACCAGAGCCCGCCGAACTCTATCCGCTAGGTCACACTGCACCTCTATCCAAAACAGTTTCGCCTCGGCACTAGATTGCTTGTCAACGCAAGATATCTCCAATGCCTCCAACTCTTGGACCAATCTCTTATCATGCACTGATAACCAGTTGGCTTGTGCGGGAATCTTACGACTCAACGCATCCGCCACTACATTTCCCTTCCCAGGCACATAGTGTATCTTGAAGGTGTAGTCCCCTAAGAACTCCATCCACCTCCTCTGCCTCATGTTCAGATCTTTTTGGTCCAATAGGTACTTCAAACTTTTATGATCGGTATAAATATCTACCTTCACACCGTACAGATAGTGCCTCCAAAGCTTTAGAGCAAAAATCACGGTCGCTAACTCTAAGTCATGGACCGGATAATTCCTCTCGTGAACCTTCAATTGTCGTGAACCATAAGCTATCACTCTCCCATGCTGTAGTAGAACACAGCCCAAACCACTGCCTGAAGCATCACTATAAATCTCGAACCCTTCGGTACCACTTGGCGAACATAAAATAGGCGCCGTGGTTAACCGCCTCTTCAACTCTACAAACGCCTGTTCGCACTCCGAAGACCACACAAACTTCTGATCCTTCCTTGTCAACGTCGTGAGTGGTAGTGCTATCCGCGAGAAGTTCTCTACGAAGCGCCTGTAGTAACCAGCAAGCCCCAGAAAACTCCGGACCTCTGCCACTGTAGTCAAAGTAGGCCACTCCCGTATCGCCACTATCTTCGCCGGATCCACAGCTATTCCTTCTCCACTGACAACATGACCAAGGAACGCTATCGAGGATAACCAGAACTCACACTTGGAGAACTTTGCATACAACTGACTTTTCCTCAATGTCTCCAACACCATGTGTAAATGCTTGTAATGATCCTCCTCGCACCGCGAATACACCAGGATATCATCGATGAATACTATCACAAACTGATCCAAGTATTCTCTGAACGTCCTATTCATCAGATCCATAAACACGGATGGAGCATTCGTCAACCCAAACGGCATGACTGTGAACTCAAAATGCCCAAACCGCGTACAGAATGCTGTCTTTGGAATGTCGCTCTCCCTTATCCTCAACTGATAATAACCGGACTTCAAATCTAACTTCGAATATACAGTTGACCCAACCAACTGATCAAATAGATCGTCAATCCTCGGGATTGGATATTTGTTCTTCTCCGTAAGTTTGTTCAATTCCCGATAATCGATACAAAGCCGCAAGCTCCCATCTTTCTTCTTAACAAAGAGAACTGGTGCGCTCCAAGGCGACGAACTTGGACGCACATAACCTTGCTCTAGCAACTCCTGCAGTTGCACCTTCAACTCTGCCATTTCTCTCGGGGCTATCCGATAGGGGGAGCGTGACACCGGTTTGGCACCCGGTACCAGCTCTATAGTAAAGTCTATCTCCCGCTGAGGAGGGGCTCCTGGGAGATCATCTGGAAACACATCAGGATACTCGGACACAACTGGGATGTTGCCCAAACTAGGTTTAGGCGTCGCAGTCTGCACTAGAGTGACATAAAGTTCTGCCCCAGACCGAACTGCCTTGAACACCTGAAGGCCGATATCAGAACTTTCCCTGACCCCTTCATGCCCGCAAAAGTAGCCTCTACACCAGTGTCCAGACCCAACTTGACTTCTTTACGGTTGCAATCAATACATGCACTCTGCTCCGAGAGCCAATCCATACCGAAATTACGTCGAACTCCACTAATGGTAGAACCAACGCCCGCAAATCAAACTCCCGGTCTCCAATCTGAATCTTCACAACACAAATCCTATCCGCACGCATTGAGCACCCATTAGGCAACAACACATCCAACTTGTTTTCTGCCATCGAGAACGGAACTCCGATGCGCGATATAAACTTTTCAGACAAGAAGGAATGTGATGCCCCCGTATCAAAAAGGGCTCTCGCCGGAAACCCAAAGATTAACACAAAGCCTAGCATTAACAAACGTAAGCTAACAAGTACAAAAGTAACAACTATAAAAGTTAAACCACTATAATTTAACTCATACCTGTCACTACGTCTGCTTGCTTTATGGCCTCCTGTAGACCAAGGTTGTAGACTCTAGGCTGGGCTGGAGCATGATGGATGCGGTTGACTCCACCGCCTTCCCTTTCTCCTCATAAGTCGCTCCAGGTCTCCTCTCGGACTTTGGACGTCCGCTCCAACACTCCCGAGCAAAATGCCCCGTCTTCCCGCAGTTGTAGCAAGCTCCGGGGACTCGACTTGTAGTTGCCCCCGATGCATCAGCCGAAGGGGCTGAGTTTGAAGTCCTCCGCTTCTTGTTCCATCTGCGGAAACCTGTCTTGTGACTTGGCACCTTGAACTCGGTCTTCTTTTCTCCTGGGTCCCTCTTCTCTTGAACTTTCTTCGCGACCTTTTCCAACGATCGGGCCGAATTGACCAAGGCTAGGAAGCCCTGCACCTTAGGCCCAGTAAGGAGTAACTGTAAATCGCCACGAAGACCCTCATAGAATCGGTTGGTCTTCCTCTCTTCTTCAGAAAACATAGCACCAGCATAACGACCCAACTGTGTGAACTCATGCAAATATTCGTCCACGCTTCTGGATCCCTGAGTCAACCCAAGAATTGATTCTCCATCTCCAACCTCTGAGCAGAAGGTACAAATCTGGCTAGGAACAATCTTGAAAATTCTTCTATCGGCACATCCGCAAGTTGCCTTCCCACTAGAAGATGAAACTCCAACTCGTCCCACCACAGCCTCGCCTCACCTTCCAAAAGAAAAGTCGCTATGGTGGTCTTCTGCCACTCCTCAGTCATTGTGGCCGTCAACACCCTCTTTATGGAAGAGAGCCAGTCCTCAGCTTGAGTTGGTGTTCCAACCCATTAAACCTCGGAGGATTAAAGCCCATCACATGCTTTAGCTGCCGCTCCGTAGTTCTCCTCGGCTCTACTAACTCAACTGCTGCGCGTTCAACCACTCTCGGCTCTGCCGCCCTAACCGGTTCTTGCTCATCCGCAGGAGGTGCGCGATGCATTTGCCCCGCAGGTTGGGCATTTATCATTGCGAACACGGCTTCAGCCACCATCCTGATGGTTTCCGCTGAAGGAGGTGTAGCAGGCACGTCCCTTGGTGCACTACTTTCCGCTGATTGCGGACGCTCTGACTGACCAGCACCGCTCCTAGCTTCCTATAATAGCAAAGACACACGATTAGACAACAAACAAATTGCTAAAAGCAATCATTGGAACACTCAGGTTCCACAAAACAAGTGTATTTTCATTCCTAAGTGGACATTCATGGGTTCTTTTTAATGTTATAACGATGACGCACACATGTGCTCACCACCCCTTAAAAGAATTCGCCCACGAATTCATTTAAGCATGACCGTAACCAGAAGTCTGATACCAAATTGTAACACCCCCATCCGTCACATGGCATATAACAGAAGGTCCAGCTGGAACCCGACGCCATATACCACAGACAGTCGGAAGGGTTACTAAATGAATAATCAAACCATCTAATTAAGACTACTCGTCCTAATCACAGAGCATTCTAGCGGAAGATTTTTAAAGTTGAAGAACCCAAACTTAAATCCATCAAATATGAATGTCCACATTTACAACTACAAGAACGAACCCCAAATACACTGAAATAGGTACATGGCCTTATGGCCTTACAAATGTTCATAAATATAACATGTCTTACATACATCGGCTCGCAGGCCGGCCACACATGAGAAATGTAAAAACAACCATTCTACGGCCTTCTAGGGCCAGCACAGCAACATGGGCTCCAGCCCGCTATTTGGCGCTCGGCTCCGCAGCACCTGCAAGCACATACCACCGCACGGTGGCAAATAAAGCAACGGTCAGCTAAAAGCCGACCAAATTATAACGACCCCGCCCCTTACTCGGGACGGCGGTGCTCTTTCCCTGCAAAGCATTAGCCAACAATATTATATAGCGCAATTATAATTCGCCACAGGTGTAGGCTCGCACGGCCAAACACCCGTGCACTCAGGGCACATTCATGGTGGACCCTGACCCATCAGTGCATCCACCACCACCCCCAGGATGGCAACAACATGTGAGCATTTAGCCTTTCTGACCACCGTCTAAGGCTCCGACTATGCCAACGGCCAGTCCCCGTCTTCGGGTCTCTCGCACCGAACCACATAGCCTAGGTCCAATTCCACTTGCCCGTTGCTCACGCCGCATGTCCAATTTAAGGAACTTTGCGCGGCCAAGCTTCTCTCGGATCCCAAATTTTCCAAAACAGTCTCATAACCCAGTTATGATCAAGGCCGGTTCCCAGACCGCCAAGTTAGCAGAACACGTTTCCGCTCAATTTTCCGGGTGCGCCTGCCTGAAGCTAACCTTCAAGGATCCCTGCTGCAATCTACCGCGTGGAAACCCGAAAAATCCAAAGCATGGAGTCTTCTCCGCAAAACCATATCAAATGCAACATCACCGATCCAGACAAAACACGTCCGGGTAGGCTTCACACACAATGCCTATGCCCGTACTTACGATTCCGGGCTCTACATGCAACACAAGGGGGACTATTCCCGTCAACCCCAAGGAACACCACGCACTCACCGCATACTCGCGGGAGCGGGATTCCCTATGCAGAAAGAAAGAGCTTCAAGCGCTCAAGTTGAGAATCGTTACCCTTGTAGTCCGTTTTGGCGCCATGGAAAAACTACACGGTTAGAACTCTTCGCAATGACCTTCCCTCCACGGATCCGCTCTCCGATTTCGAAATGGCGCTCCGATGCTCCGCCGGCGGCCGGAAACCTCCTTCTTCTTCCTCTCCTCTCTCACTTTGGAAGGGAAGAACTTTGGAGAGAAAAATGAGGGAATAACTTCCTATTCCCGGCCTTAACAGAGCAGGATCTCATCTGGGCCATTGGATCCTAATTAAAGAAAACGAATGGCTCGGATCTGCACAAAATTCCCCTGACCTGGACAGCACACGGCTTGGCACACGGCCGTGTCCAAGGCCGTGTGCCTCGATCCAGGCACGATCGTCGAACTGAAAAACGCACACTGGCCAAGACACGCCCGTGTCTGACCTGACACGCCCGTGTCGGGTTCCTCGACACGCCCGTGTTCGAGGGCGTGTCACGCATAACCGCCACGGCAACGGACACGACCCCTCAGGACACGGGTCTGGACACGGGTTAGCATACGCCCGTGTCAGATGACACGCCCGTGTCATCCGGCCGTGTTTCTGGCCGTGTCCTTCTCGGGTTGAAAACGGCCAAAAATCACCAGCCAGACACGGCCTTGGACACGCCCGTGTCCTAGGCCGTGTACCCCTACAGGCACCAAAAACTCTTTTTCCGCGACCGACTCGCACACAAAATTCGGGGCGTTACACCTACTAGGGTAACGATCTTCCTTCTTGGACAAGTGAAGTCCTAATTATTGCATGTGTATGGAATCCTCCACCAAAAGGTGGACTGTTAAGTGGATTCCGTTGGGTTGATACTCGTATCCCCAAGTCTGTTTGCATATAGATCCGAAAATGTGTAGTACGGAATATTCATGCTGTGTAAAGCTCATCTGGATAAGTTGGTCTGGATTTGTGATGTTTTCTTTTGTGAACTAGAGAAGACTCTGTGTATAAATGAGTATTTTACGGAGTCTGTGGGTTATGCCTGTGAAGTGGAGTGACATGAATTACTAGAGAGGATCTCCAGGAAAATACCCGGGTGAAATCACAGTTTTGGTAACTGTTGATATTGTCGGGCGACAATGAGTGTCGCCGAAGGAGATAGCTCCCAAAAAGCTATTTGTGATGTGAAAGACCAGTTTTCTGGCACTATACGTTATTGTAGGGTTTGGGTTGAGCTTGGACGCAGAAAGAGAGTTCTGTGGATCCTGTCAAGCGATTGTGATGAATGTTGGCATTAACTCACTCTTTGATTGTGAAGCCAGTCCTTGGTGTACATTGTGGCTATTGGGAGTTATGAGCTCTTAAAAGGCTTCGTTCCGAATGGATAAGGGAGAAGCCGACCCGCGTCATTTGTGGCGATTTGAGCAACGGGTAAAGGCTGACCTGTCTCCACATTATGGTTGATAACTTGAGTTGCCCGAGTTATTGGGCATTCATTGTAACACATAATGAGAGTATTAGGCATGCATGCCATTAAGACTAAAGTCTCCGGTTGTAGTCCATGGAGCACAATGCTCAAGTTGCTGTTGAAATTATGGTGGGGCCTGACACTTCAGCACAACAAATATGTACCCTGAATGCACGAAATGTTTGGCCGCAGAGGCATTCGTTTATGATATGTTGAACTGTGTGTGATTGCATATTCTTTTGATATATCTACATGCGAAATGCTATGCCAATAGAGAAGGAATATCGCTGCCCCGGGTAAGGGGTAGGGTCATTATAAATTGGTCAGCTGAATGCTGACCGTTGCTTTGTTTGCCACTGTTGCGGTGGATTGTCCCCATGCAGGTGCTGGAGAGCTGAGCAGAAAATAATGGGAAGAATCCCTTGCTTATACTGCTGCTATGCTGGCCCTCGAAGGCTAAATAAAGAAATGTTTTGTGATTTTCATGTGTGGCCGGCCTGTGTGCCGATGTATGTAATCCACACTTATTAAGAACACGTGTAAGGCCGTATGGACAAACTCTTTGGTGTAAGTTGTATACATTCCTGTGAGATATATATAAATGTGATGGTTTATATATATAGTGGACATTCATCGCTAATGAGTTCAAGTTTAATCCTGAATGCTTCGGCTAGAATGCTCTGAGTTAGGATGCGTATACTGGTTTTGATATTCATAAGTAATGTCCCCGACTGTCTGTGGAATATAGCGTGGGGCCCCGGTCGGACCTTCTGTTATATTTCATGTGACGGACGAAGGTGTTACAATTTGGTATCAGCTTGTTCTGGTCTTCGTCCTTCGAATTTGTGGCCGAATTATTTTGAGCGGTGGCGAACACGTGACTTTGCGACCCGTGATAACTCAAAATGAACTCAATAATGTCCAATAAGGAATGTAAATACACTTGTTTGAGGAACCTGCGCATTCATATATTGTTGTTGTTGTTTTTTCCAAGTCGCTAAAGTGCGTATTTTACACGTATAGGTGACGTGAAGTGGTGCGGGGCAGTCTGAGCCCCAGCGTTCTAAGGAGAGTACGGCACCAGCTGAGGTGCCTACACCTCCTCCTTCTACGAAGACAGTACGTTTAGTTGCTGAGGCGCTCTTTGTTATGATCCAAGCACAGTCAACTGGGCAGGAGCGTGTTGGATCCCTATTAAGATTTGGGCTAGGTTCACTAATTTAGGATCATATGACCCACAATGTATAGCCAGGGTCATGGTTTTGTCCTAGAGTCTAGGCCAAGTCCTTAGAATCAACATCACATGGACCAGCTATCAACAAGACTGTTAGAGACTCAAGACTTAGAGTTTTTCTAAAGACCAAGTAAAATGAGTTCGACGTTCATCGAACTCAGGTCGATGATAGTTGTGCTCAACTCGACGATCTCAAAGTAAATTCTCTGAGCTGAGCTCGACGAACTTGGTACTCAGGTCGACGATCTTTGGAGACTATACTTCAACACTTCAAGATCAGAAAACATCTCTTTATTCTAAGTCTAGAGTCAGACTTTGGTCGACGAACTTGATTCTCAGCTCGACGATTTGTGACCACAATAGCTAGAGTTATCCAGCAGCAGTTAAGTGGTCTTCAGCTCGACGAAACCAATTTTTAGGTCGACGAATTCTGTATACTTCACTTCAACACCTTCATCCAGAAGCATCTGAAATTATTCTAAGTCCAGAAGTATTTTGTTGAACTTTAGTCGACGAAACCAGATATTAGCTCGACGAACTCCATACACAGAAAAGGTAAACTTTTTAGAGAATATAGTTCTGCTTTCTGCTCGACGATCTTGGAACTCAGCTCGATGAACAGAAGTCATCTGGTCGACGAACTCAGCAACTCAGCTCGACGAACTGTGAACTCAGCTCGACAATTTCGGTTATCAGTTCGACGAATCCAGACTTAGTTATTTTCCATCCTTCTATCCCCTTCTTATTGCTATAATTCCTGAGTAATTAATACTCAACTATTCTCTAGAATATAACTGTTAGACAGAGCATTGATCATGGTCTTCTCCAGGATTATTGCCTGTTGTTTTTCCATGGGACAGTTGGGGAAATAATTCAATGTCGTTTATTCTTAAGGCCATCAACATTGATTGCAGAGGATTTCAAAATTTCAAAAGACCATTTTGACAGGAAATATAAAAGTGATTTTCTCTCTTCTTACTATAAGATAGGCAGACAGACAGAAAGAACAACACACACAATACACAGAGACGACAGATACAGAAAATAGTCAGTCTGAAACAGAGATTCACTGTTGTCTGTCAACACAGAATTCTGACACAACAAGAAGCCATATTCATGAAGATCATCAGCTATCTGAAGAAGAAGAACACCTAATCAAAATCAAGAGTCTAATGTCTTCAACACTCCAGGATACTTCAAAGGACAACTACATCACTATCTGTCAAAGAAGTTCCTGAACAGCTGCTGATCAAGGCTATACTACTGAAGGCCTATCACCCTAAAGCAAGGCTTCTTCTACCTGAACCATTCTATATCTCAGGGGGAGCCTGTGCTAAAATCAAATATCCACTAGTCTTCTCAGTTGTATATTGAGAAAGAGAAGACACCATCATCTCTCACCCCCCCCCCCCACTGTATAAAGTGTTATAACTCCCTTCAAAAGTTATTCCTGGTTGCAAGTCACCTGATCAAAAGACTTGAGGATTGGTTTTTGAGCACCTGATCAAAAGCTCATTGGTGTCATGGACCTAATCAAAAATCTGAGTGGATTCCTACCAGGGTGGTAGAAGAGTGGATGTACCCAAGTTTAGGGGAACCACTATAAATTCTTGTGTTATCTGGATTGCTCTTTTCTTTTGTTTTTTGTGTTGTGGCTATTTGTTAGGATTGTTGTTTTAATTTTGTTCCTGCACTAAATTAAATCAGAAGAAAATTTTATAAACCCTGAATACTCTATTCACCCCCCTCTCTAGAGTATTCCTGATCTAACAGCTCACTTTCAATTGGTATCAGAGCTTGGATTCCTTGGTGTACACAAGCTAACCCTTGAACCAAAGATCATGTGTTAGATCAGATTTCATATTTAATCTTTAATCTTTATTTTTATTTAGATTTTACACACAACAATGGCACAAAACAAAACTATGCAAGCACCAGACCTCCAGTTAGCAACCTAAATCGGGTTGCCATCTGCAAGGCAAGAATCAAATTATATATGAACTCTATTGATGAAGATATCTACAATTCCATCTTGACAGGTCCTCCTCAAGCCACTGCTTCTACATCTATAGCAGCCTCAAGCACAAATGTAGTTCCACCACCTGAGTGGACTGAGGCTCATAAGAAGGCCAAGGTTGCTGATGCCAAGGCAATGAACATACTGGCACAGACTATGTCAGATGATATCTTCCAAAAGGTTGCTGAATGCACTTCAGCCAAAGCCATGTGGGATTCCCTAAACTAAATGGTTGCTGGATCAGCAGATGATAGAAAGGATACGAGATCCAACCTCATATCCTTATTTGAGAATTTCAAGAAAGAGAAAGCTGAGAGAGTAGCTGAAATGTATAATAGGTTAAGCTCAAGCATCAATGAGCTAAAAACCTAGGACAAGGACATCACCCTCACTGAGGTGAATGACAAGATCCTAATGTTCTTCCCAAGCTCATGGGATTCAAGGATCTGGTCTATCAAAGAAGCCAGAAGCCTAAATGAGATATCCACAGAATCTCTATTAGGCAAACTTAAGTCCTATGAATAGATGATCAAATCCAGGGAGGCAGCTAAGCAGAGAACACCCCCTCTAGCAAGAAAAGAGCATATCATTGCTTTCAAGGCAGCCGAAGAGACAGAGACTCCATCAACAAATGACGAACTCATGAGTCTTTTTGTCAAAAGATTCTACAAGTTGGCAAGAAAAAATTTCAGGAGGAAGTCATCCAGACAAGATGACAAACCAAGGTATGATAAAACACAAACTAAATAAGTGGTATGCTTTGGTTACAGGAAAGCTGGACACTTCATCTCTGAGTGTCTAGAGAATCAGAAGAAATAAAAGATAAGAGAGAAAGATACCAAGAGACAGCACAACAGCAGACCTTCCAGCAAATACAAGAAGAAGGAGAACGGTTTTGTGGCTGAAACCTGGAGTGAGACTGAAGAAGAATCAACATCTTCTAGCTCCAGTGAAGATGAGGAAGATGCAACGGCCAAGTAGGTTTGTCTCATGGAAATTGATGCTTCCAGGAGCCCTTCAGAAGAAGAGGACTCAGACAATGAAGCAGTTTTAGATTTTGAAGCTGACAAGGTATAGTCTTCTTTTGATTACAGTTCTGATTCTTTTAAATTTGAATTTAAAACAATGTGTATAGACTTAATAAACTTAGAAAAGGAGATTAAAACTCTTAGTGAAAAATTAGGAAACCTAGAGAATGTCAACTCTGAAAATAATAGGTTAAAAGATGAATTAACCATAGCTAAGTAACAAATAATAATGTTAAAGACTGAGCTTTGTTAGGCTAAACAACTTGAGGAAACTCTTAATGGAAGAAGCATCAAGCTGATGGACATCACAAGCACTGTAAATTCCAGACTTAATGGCAAGCTA
This sequence comes from Platanthera guangdongensis, assembly GCA_039583875.1. Taxonomy (NCBI): domain Eukaryota; kingdom Viridiplantae; phylum Streptophyta; class Magnoliopsida; order Asparagales; family Orchidaceae; genus Platanthera; species Platanthera guangdongensis. The sequence goes on from CM077166.1 coordinate 127,022,671, forward strand.
AGCTTGGGTGCTTCATCAAGTTTGCCCCCCATACTCAAGAAAAACATACTAACAACCGCAATCAAATTTGTTTCTGCTAAGGGGAAAGAGAAAATAAAACATAAACAAATAATAGAAAATGTTCCCAAATCAATAGGTCTGAAAACCAAAAATCAGAAAACCTTAAGTAAAAATAAGGTTCAGCAGAATTCGTCGAACTCAGATCGTCAAAATGTTGCCAGTTCGTCAAACCCCACTCGACGAACACTGAACGCAAACTATAGCTATAATTATTCGTCTAACTGCGATTGACGAACTCTATATGGTTTGTCGAGCTGAGGTCGACGAACGCGGGGCACAGAAAATAAAAATGTTCATTCTCTAGGCAGATATCGACGATCTCAACCCAATTTTGTCGAACTATGGTCGGCGAACTCACATAAATTCGACGAACCCAGAAAGACTTAACCAAAACTGTAATCTTAACAGCAACTCTAATAATTCCAGGAAACCATTTAATCCTGTAGCTGATTTGGTTATACCACCTAGGAGATATCACCCTTTAGGATACAAATACCAACCAGAATTTTCTATCATTTCTAGCTTTTCATACCAGCAAAATAAAGGACCCAAGGTAACCTGGGTCAAGAACAATTAATTATATTTCACTGCAGGTGAAGAGCTGTCCAGCAAATAATCAAACATGGTACCTGGACAGTGGGTGCTCCAAACACATGACTGACAGTAAGGAGATCTTATACAACTACAAGTCCAAGCTGGGGACAAAGGTTATCTTTGGGGATTCCAAATGTGGCCAGTCAGAAGGTTTTGGAGAAGTGAAGACTAGAGCTGTTACTTTCAAGAAAGTAACTTATGTCAGAGGACTCAAGCATAACCTCATCTCCATAAGTCAGTTATGTGATGAAGGTTATCAGGTACACTTTAACTCATCTTCTTGTATTATTTCTAATAAGGAAAATCAAACTGTTTTAATTGGAAATAGACAAGGCAACATATATTTAGTTGATTTTCTATCTGTCAATTCTGATATCTGCTTACTTAATATTTCTAGTAATCAGAATGATTTATGGCATAAAAGGCTAGGTCATGTAAACTTGAAAAACATTGCTAGGCTATCAAAAGACAACCTTGTTAGAGGTTTACCTTTTGGTACCTACAAGAAGGAAGGCCTTTGCAGGGCTTGTCAACTAAGCAAGCAAACTAAATCTAGCTTTAAATATGTTAACAAAAGTGATTCACCTAGGATTTTATATTTGCTACATATGGATCTTTTTGGACCCAATGTTGTACAAAGCCGAGGAGGGAAATCCTATACCTTAGTTATTGTGGATGATTTCTCAAGGTTCACTTGGGTATCCTTTCTGAGATCTAAGTCAGATACCTTCAAGGTTCTTACAGATTTTCTCAAGACCATACAGATTAAGTTCTCTACTCATGTTGCATTGATCAGAAGTGATCATGGCATAGAGTTTGAGTCTCTTCTTATGCATGAGTTCTGTGAGAAGGAAGGTATCAGGCATTGCTTCTCAGCTCCTATAACTCCTCAACAAAATGGGGTAGCTGAAAGGAAAAATAGGACACTCATTGAAGCTGCAAGTACATTGCTTGCCGATGCTTACATGCCCCTAACCTTTTGGGCAGAGGTTGTGAGCACATCAAATTATGTCCTGAACAGGAGTTTAATTTACAAACTAAAAAATAGGACTCCCTATGAATTACTTAAAGAGAAGAAACCTAAAATCAACTATTTTAAAGTATTTGGATGTATATGTTATATTCACAACAACAAGAAAAGATATATTAGAAAGTTTGAGGCTAAGGATGAAGAGGGAATTTTTCTAGGATATTCCCAAGTAAGCAAATCATATAGGATTTTTAATAAATTATCTCTAAAAATTGAAGAGTCTATCCATGTTACATTTGATGAAGCTAACATGTCTTGCAAGAAGAAAGAGTTTTCTACCAACAGCAATTTGCAGGTACCTCACTTGTGTGAGAATTTGGATGGACTAAACCTTACCCAAGAGGTTCCAACACATCCTTCTCCACAAGTCAATGAAGATAGTGAATATGAAGGCACTGAAGGAATTGATATTCCCCCAACAACAAACATAATTCCACCAGAGGAATTAGTTCATAATACTGTTGCAGAACCAACTCCACCCACTGATCTTGTCACACTAAGGGATCACCCCAGATCTCAAGTGATTGGAGACATATCAGCAGGTGTACAGACCAGGCATTAACTCAACCTATGGCTACTAATGCTGTGATTCACTCTGATGCACATAGGAAACCTGTGAATCAGAAATTATATAGGGGCATTGTTGGGTCCCTATTATATCTAACAACAAGCAGACCTGATATCATGTTTGTCACATAACTTTGTGCTAGGTTCCAAGTGAACCCTAAAGAATCTCATCTAATTTTCTTAAAAAGAATTTTGAGATATATAAAGGGTTGTCCTAGTCTAGGCCTATGTCATCCTGCTGAGTCAGAATTTATTTAACTGGATTTTTAGATGCTGACTTTACTGGATGCAGGATTGATAGAAAAAGCACCTCAGGGACTTGTCAGTTCCTTGGTATGAGGTTGGTATCTTGGTTTTGTAAGAAACAGTCTTCTGTATCCACATCAACTGCTGAAGCAGAATATATTGCAGCAGACAGTTGTTGTTCTCAGATGATGTGCATCCAAAACTAACTCCTAGACTATGGTCTCAACTTAAATAATTCAACTCCCTTTTGTGATAACACAAGTGCTATAGCAATAGCACAAAATCCAGTCCATCACAGTAGGACTAAGCATATAGACATTAGGTATCACTTCATTAGAGAGTGTGTAGACAAAAACCAAATTAATCTTGTCTATATCTACACTGATTTACAAAGAGCTGATATATTCACCAAACCTCTGGATGAGAGAAATCACTTATTCTTTATAAATCAGCTTGGAATGATCAATGGAGAAGACTTAGTTTAGTTTCTGTCTGCACTTGACGAATTATCTAGAGTTCGTCGAACGGAGCTCGACGAACTAGGGAAAGTTCGGGAGATATTCGTCGAACGAAGGTCGACGAACTCTCTGTGAGTGAAGTTGTTTTCGTCGAATGGAGATCGACGAATCCACTTCGGAAAACATTCGTCGAACGGAGCTTGACGAAATGTCTTCAACTCTTCCAGCTGAGCTCAACGAATTATTTCACTATCAATTACTTCGTCGATCTCAGGTCGAAGAAATTCTTATTTTTCGAGGAACAGAGTTTGTCGATTCATATTCCAGAAAATCTTATAACTAGGTTTTCTTCGACCTCCGTCCTGCGCTTTTTGATCCCTTGCACATGATCGTCGTTTCTCTCTTTTGCAGGTGATTTCATGGCGATTCAAGTAGGAACCCTAGCCGCTATGAAGTTTGACACAGGATTTGATGTCGACTTCGACTCATTTCAACAAACTGATCCAATTTTTCTGAACATTCTGACTCTACTGGAAGAACAGAATTTGAAAAACCTGATGATAACAAGAATAAAGCTGGCTGGAACAGAAATTAGAGAATCGGACTATACTTCATCTACATCAAAGGAAAACACCATGATAGGAACAATCGCGGGTAATGTCGTTTCTTTAACTCCCGCAGTTTTGACTGAAATTTTTGATTTGATAAATGGAGAAGAAGAACTGGATATAGATAATGTAGAATATGATATGATGCTAAGTCTGATGGGTTATGCTGGAGATAACCCAAATAAGTTGAAGAAGCACCTATCTGCAGAATATAAGTTTCTGGCAGATATAGTGGGAAAAGTCTTGCTGGGCAAGCATACTGCCCATGACTACATCACTATGCATCAATTCTTGGTCATGTGTGCAGTGGTCAATAAGAACAAAGTGGACTGGGCACATATCCTCTTTGATCTGATAAGGAAAAAATAGTAAGAAAGAAGTTTGCTTTGGAAGGATCTTGGGGATCTTCCTAATGGAGAAGGCTGCTGAATCCCTGGTCTCTCGGAACATATTCATAAATACCAGCAAAAGGCTCACCTGTGCCTTCTTTGGCAGGTGGGAGAGGACCATAACTAAGCCATCCAAGGCTTCAACCTCTTCCACCCCAGCTTCTGAATGCACAAGGGCTATTAGGGCCACCTCCCACCCTGCTGAAGAGATCATCCCCACACCTCCATCCCTTCCAGCAACTCAACAACAATCACCCTCCACAGTTCATACTCCCACTCTTCACCCATATCAACAACCACAACCCTCTATTCCTATTCCTACTATAGCTACATTACCTGCCACATCTCCACCAATAAACCTTACTGATTTCCCTTCCTCACCCACCAAGGAATACCATCAACCCACTCCACCTCAATCACCACAATCTCCCAATGCTATACCACCCCCAACACCACCTTCATCTCCTCTTCCACCATACTTATCCTCCATACCATCCTTCAATCTCCTGACATCTCCTCCCAATTCTCCTCCTCTTCTAAATCAATCCATCCAGGATGACCCCATGCAAGATACCATCCCACCATCCTCACCAACATCTACCATCCCTCCAATTGTTTCCCCTCAACCACCATCTGTAACTCCATCTGCCACTTCATCACAGGCTCCTTCCACCATCTCATTTGTCATTACTCTCATCATACCCCTCCTCAAAACTCTAGTAGCAGAGTCCATTACACCTCTTGCTACTTCAATTTCCTCTTTGTCTGCTCAAATCTCTGCCCTTTCTGCTGCCCCCTCTTCATTTAGGGGCCTGGCTCCAATTATTACTGAAACCACGCAGGGGAGATGCTTGATGAAGAAGCTGTAGTAGCTCGAGTAGCAACAACAGTTCCAGCAGCAGAACCTCCAACTCCAGCCACAGAGATAGCGATACAAATTTAATTGCTCCAGAAAAGACAGATAAAGATTTAATTGATTTAATTCAGTTTATTGAGAGTGACATGGATATGGAAGCTGCAGTCCCAGAAGAGTTAATTACTGCTGGTGATTTCATTTTAAATCCCACAGTAGATTTGGTTAATTTGTTAATCATTTTTATACTGCATACTTGAAATTCTTTCCAGCAGAGTATACTAAGCCATCTTTGACTATTATCCCATACACCTCTCCAATAAGCCCTAAAGTGGCTAAGCAGCTTAAGGACAATCTTTCTTCTCAAGAGGTTCCTACTTCACCTCTTCCTAAAGTTGTTTCCCCAAATGTCTCTTCCCCTTCAGTCCCAACTTTTTTAATGGATGACTCACCCTTGCCTGATCTGGATGAGTTAATCAGGGCTGACATTGAAGAAGAGAATAATGCAGCTGCTGAAAGCACTGTCACAGTTATTTCTCCAGCTCTTGAAATTTCTCTTCCAGCTCTAGCTCCAGCATCTACTCCAGCCCCATCCCAAGTTGAGAAAACCCATTATATCTGATGAAACACTGAAAAAGCTAGATACTTTATATGATAATCCACAGGATAGCAGTGATGATGATGATGAGGATGATGAGGATTCTGATGAGGATGATAAGAAAAGAAGAAGCCAGTATCTAAAAAGAGAAAAGCTCCTCCTCCTCCTGCTCCTAAGCCAAATATAGCCAATGACACTCCCTACTATATTCTCTAGAAGATAACTCCATATAAAGGGATGTCAGCTTGGATGTGGTTATCCAAAAATGAACAGAAAGAGAGGAAGAGAAGCAGAAGATACTCTCCTCCTCCATCTCAGAAATACAGAAAAGATCCACCTCCTCCTCCTCCTCCAGCTGCAGGTGTGTTGGGTCCGGCGTTCCTTCACTTGACCCGTGGTGCTCTTCTACTTATTTAAGAAATTAAGTAGCACCATTTCCAACAGTCCGGGCTTTTGGAATAGTTGGTTATGCGCTTGATCCTTCAATTGGTATCAGAGCAGGTCACGATTCAAGACCGGGGGGCACTATTAAATCCTGATTTTTCCCTTCTACCTGTGTGGGTCCGGTGGGTCAGGCAACCATGGATATGTGGTAACACCACCTCTGAGTCGTGCAACCGTGAACATGTGGTAACCCCACCTCTGAGCCGTGTGGGCCATGTGGAAACACCACCTCTGAGCCATGTGGGCCATGTGGTAACTCCACCTCTGAGCCGACGGGTTGTGCTGGATGTTGGGGGGGATAAATAGAATTTACTCTAGAGGAGGGGTGAATAGAGTATTAAAAAATATTGTTTACATTTATTGGGGAATTAAAATATTGATACTTATATGAAAGAGGGAAAAGCACAAGAAACTATCACAGCACAATACAAAAAGAAAACACAAGGCAACCAGACGACACAAGAAATTTTATAGTGGTTCCCCAAATCTGGGTACATCTACTCTTCTACCACCCTGGTAGGAATCCACTTAGGTTTTTGATCAGGTGCCCTATCACCATAAGATCTGCTTCAGGTAGATCTAGAAACCCTTCAGGCTTTTGATCAGATGCCTAAAAACAAATAGGTTTTTGATCAGGTGCCCTATCACCAAGGAGTTCACTTTTGAAGGGAGTAATAACCTTGTACAAGAGAGATTAAAGAAAAAAAGATGACAGTCTTCTCTTTCTCAAACACAATGAGAAGACTATGTGGATTTGATGATGCCAAAGCTCCCCCTAAGATATTGAGTAAATTCAGGAAGATGGAAGCTTTGTCCAGGGTGTAGGTCTTCAGATGATGTTGATTTTCAACAAGCTTTCTTAGATCAGTAGACTGATATTGATTTGAGCTCTCTGCAGATTTTTGAAGCTTGTGGAAAGAAGAAGCCTAGAGAGAATTGAGTGTTGGGCAAGAATTCTTCTTCTTTCTTGTTTTTGGAAAAGCAAGAGCTCTTGAGAACAAAAAAATCAAAATTCTTTTTTCTGATTGACTGTGTGATTGATTGTTGTTATGTCTTTCTTTTTGAGTTATCTCCTTTACTATATTAACCAACGGCATAAATTTAAATTCCCAAGACTGTACTTAATTCTCTGCAAGAATTTAGGAGCCCAAACGGCTAGAATGGCTGGCAATCATAAATGCACTTCCATAACTGTCTTTACAAAATATTCTGTGAATACCATAATTAATGCTTCATGAAATACGGCTATCAGCCTTGAGAAAATCAGCATTAATTATCAGAATATATTTGTCCTAAAATAATTTATCATAACCAAAATAAATACTTCTGACCGATCTGAGAAAAACTGATAACTGAAGGCAGCATAACATGGTAGAGCTTAGTTCAGAGATTGTAACGCCCGAAACTCAAAAGAGCGACGGGAGGCATTTGTGGCCAAATCTAGTATTTGGCAGGGGGCACAGCCTGGGATACGGGCGTGTCCCAGGGCATGTCAGGCTCGAGTCGACGATTTGGCCGCGATGTCGACGAAATGTGGAGTCGACGATCGCCGAGCAGTGAACACGACCTGAGACACGGGCGTGTCTCAGGGCGTGTCGAGACCGTGTCGACGATCGGCCCGGGAGTCGACATTTTCGCTCGACGATGTGTCGAGACAAGGCATACGGCCTAGGACACGGGCGTGTCCAATGCCGTGTCGGGTGGTCGAGTAACTTCGCTCGACGAAGTGTCGAGACCGTGAACACGGCCTGGATCTGAGGCGTGTTCGGGTGTGACACGGGCTTGTCACATAGGACACGGGCGTGTCCAAGACCCGTGTGAGTCTCGGGTTATTTTTGGGGTTGTATCGATGGAGGCACACGGCCGACCACACGGCCGTGTCAGTTGGAACACGGGCATGTCAGGTCGAACACGGGCGTGTCAGATGCCCGTGTGTTTTTCAATACGCGTCGATTTTGATAGCGAATGAGGGACACGACCCTGGACACGGGCGTGTCACGGGACTTGTTCGGCCCAGATTCTGCATTTTATATCTGGATCGTGGCCGTTCGTTTCTTTAATTCGGGATCCGATGACTGGGGGCTGTTAGTGCTTGTATATACACAGGATTGGACCCTTGAAACCCTCATTTCACTTGAGAGGTTCTCTTTCTATAGTATAGTGAGAGAGGAGAGCAAAGGAGGAAGAAGAAGCTTCAATCTGGTTTTTGGAGAAGCTTCGGAGCTCCAAATCACGAATCAACTTCGGATCTACGGAGGCAAAGAGAGTGCGGTGCTTTTCATCCGCTTACATTTCGATGGCGCCAAGGAAGAATGCTAGGGTAATGATTCTCTTCTTGAGCATGTGAAGCTCTCCTTATTTACATAGGAAACCCGCTCTCGCGAGTTTGCGGTGAGTTGGAGGCGTTCCTTCGGGTAGATATGTAAAGTCCCCGTTGTTTAGAGTCCGTATTCGAGAACAGACATAGGCATGATGTGTGAAGCCTACCCGTACATTTTGGTTCGGATCAGTGATGTTGCATTGCATAAATGCCGGAGAAGACTCTGTGCGAATGTTTGTTCTCGGGTTTTTTCTACGTGGTAGATTGCAACATGGAGCCTTGGGGATTAACCTAAAGGTGCACCCAGAAAACTGGGCAGATGCGTGATCTTACCAACTTGGTGGCCTGAGAGCCAACTTGAACATAACTGGGTTATGTGAAGTGTGTGACAGAAATGGGACTCGGGAGAAGTTTAACCTGCGCATATGGTTTAAATTACCGCTGCGATGTGAGCACGGGTTAGATGGAACCGTACCCGTTCTATGTCGTTCGGATTAGAGCCGTTGGCATTGATGAGGGTCTTCGGCGGTCTATGGTTTTAATTACTGTGACCCAGGCCGGGAAGACAAATTGCTCATTGTTTGGCCGTCCAAAGGGATGGTGGTGAGCCGACGGACTAGACCGTGATCACCGAGAATGTGCCCTGAGTGCATGGGGTGTGTGGTCGTGCGTGCCTACGCCTGTGATGTTGTGACAGTACTATATTGCTTAGTTATACTAATAAGGTGCATGGAAGGAGCATTGCCGCCCCGAGTTGGGGGCAGGATCGTTATAATTTGGTCAGCATTGCTGACTGTTGGTTTTTTTTGCCACCGTGCAGTGGTTTGTTACTTGCAGGTGCTGCTGGACCAAGCGGTCAATAGCGGGCTAAAGCCCAAATTGTGAAGCCGTCCCTTGAAGGCCTAATTGAAGTGTTTACTTGCTTTTATTCATGTATGACCGGCCTGTGTGCCGTGGATTGTAAAACATGTAATTTGAAGTAAAACATTTAAAAGGCCTTAAGGCTAGTACTTGTGTATGTACTACATTCCTATTTGGTGTCTTAGTGGACATTCATGCTTGGTGCTGGGTTCTTTAAATTTCAACTTATAAAACTGCTTCCGCTAGAATGCTCTGTGTAGGTCGTTTGATTGGTTGGATGGTTTCCATTGAGTAACCACCCGGTCTGTCTGTGGTATATGGCATCGGGCCCCGGCCGGACCTACTGTTATATGTTATGCGACGGATAGGGGGTGTTACAATTTGGTATCAGACTACTGGTTTCGGTCAGGCTTAAAATGAATTCGTGGATGAATTCTTTTTAAGGGGTGGTGAGCACATGTGTGTGCGTCATTGTTATAACAACAAAAGAACTCATGAATGTCCACTTAGGAATGAAAATACACGTGTTTGGGGAAGGTGTGTGTTCCTATAATTGCTGTTTGAAATTTTATTTGGTCGCTTAACGGTGTTTTGTACCACTATATGTGACCAGAAGCGGTGCTGGGGCGCCAGAATGTCCGGTTTCTGAGGAGTATAGTGCACCCGGTGAGGTGTTTGAGACGCCTCCTTCGTATGAAACCGTTAGAAGGATCGTTTAAGCGGTGTTCGCAGTGACAAGTGCACAACATGGAAGAAATGTACAACCCTGTGCCACTGTTGTGGCTTCAATGCCGGGTGGCGTGATAGAGCAGATGACGTTTTGTAGACCATCGGGGCAGCAGCTGAATATGCATTTAGTGCAGGGAGCGCACACAGTTGATGAATATTTGCAAGCATTTCATATGATAAGCCGCTACCCATGCTTCGAGTTGGATAATGAGCAAGCTACAGTCTATAGGTTTTATAATGTCCTGTACGCCGAGTTACGAGTTTCTACTACTAGGACCAAAATTATTGGGATTCCGAGCCTTCGTGGAATCAGCTAGATCTTTGGAGGCAGATTTGAGGAAGACTCACCCGATGCCAGCGACCATGATATCGAACTATGCAAGCCCCATAAGAGCTGCATCCGGCAGAATGCTGGAGAAGGGGGCTACGACATTGACTAGCAAAGCTACTTCCACTTATCATACTTGTGGAAAGAAATGGCACTTTGCCCGAAGGTGTTAGAATGGTGCTCAGAAGACTAAAAAAGCTATGTCAGGAGCAGTTGAGGACTTTAGTGCAAAAGAAACGGCGTTCAAAATGACGAACACCTCAAAGCCTGGTTATCGTAGGTGGTACAAGAAGGCTAGGCCTTTGGGTCTAGTCCCTCCTTTTGGTGCCTCGTGGGCATCTACAGGCCAAACCCCGGGGGCATGTTATAACTGTGGGGAGTCGGGGCATTATGCCCGTGAGTGCCTAAAGCCCTGGAGGAAGCACGCCGTCGTGAGGACAGGTATGGTTTAAAGATAGTTTAGCCTTAAATACTTGTCACCCTTGTGCATGTTAGCTTAGAACTACTTGTGCTAAGCTTTGTTCTGATTTTTGTTTATCCGACAAGAGCACCGTTCGTGTAAACGAAGCTTCGCATTCCTTTATTTAGGAATTATATTACACGTCGGAGTACCTCCTTCGATGGTAAGAGACAAACGGGACGCGCTTTGGTCCGATGGTGCTCAATGCGCGCGGGTAGTATCTGTTGCTCTTAGGTTTGGATTGGGAGTCTGGAGTTCCATTTGCTAACGTCACTACCGCCGCTGGAGTAGTTCTACGTAATATTTGGCATGGACTGGCTCTCGGAGCAGCAAGCCTATATTGATTGCGATAACAAGGAATTTAAGCAGGGAGCAAGTCGTAAGACGACTTTTACGGGCTTGAAGGGATCGAGCAAGACGTTGATGTCTGCTCTTCAGGTGGTGAAGGTGGTTCGTGCCAGTGCAGAACTGTTCTTTACGCTAGTGGAGGTTTCAAAGCCGAAGATCGCGTTGGATAGTATATCAGTGGTATCGAAGTACCCTGATGTGTTCCCTAGAGATCTCCCTAGAGCCCCGCCTCAACGGGAGATAGATTTTACGATAGAGCTCGTACCAGTTGCAAAGCCTATGTCACGCTCTCTATATCGGCTAGCGCCTAGGGAAATGGCGGAGCTGAAGGTTCAACTGCAAGAGTTGTTGGAGCAAGGGTATGTGCGTCCAAGTTCATCGCCTTGGAGCGCACCAGTCCTCTTTGTTAAGAAGATGGACGGAAGCTTGAGGCTATGTATTGATTATCGGGAGCTCAACAAGTTGACGGAAAAGAACAAGTACATGATCCCCCGGATCGATGATCTTTTTGATCAGTTGGTCGGGTCGACGGAGTACTCGAAGTTGGATCTCAAGTCCGGGTACAATCAGCTGTGAATAAGGGAAAGTGATATCCCGAAGACAGCGTTCAGTACAAGATACGTGCATTACGAGTTTACGGTCACGCCATTTGGGCTGACGAATGCGCCGTCAGTGCTTATGGATTTGATGAACATGACATTCAGGGAGTACTTGTACCATTTAGTGATCGTCTTCATCGACGACATTTTGGTGTACTCGCAGAGTGAGGAAGATCACTTCAGGCATCTTCATTTGGTTTTTGAAATGCTAAAGAGAATCAATTGTACGCCAAGTTCTCGAAGTGCGAGTGTTGGTTGTCCTCAGTGGCGTTCCTCGGTCATTAAGTGAGTGGGGAAAGGTATTGCAGTGGATCCAGTGAAGATTGTTGCGATACGGGAGTGGCCTGAGCTTTCTACGGTAGCGGAAGTCCGGAGCTTTCTAGGGCTTGCCGGCTAATATAGGCGATTCGGAGAGAACTTCTCGCGGATAGCGTTACCTCTCACTACTTTGACGAGGAAGGAGCAGAAGTTCGTTTGGATGCCGGAGTGCGGGCAAGCTTTTGAGGAGCTGAAATGTCGGTTGACCACGGCGCCTATGCTGAGTTCGCCGAGTGGGACCGAAGGTTATGAGATTTATAGCGATGCTTCGGGCAGTGGTTTTTGTTGTGTGTTGTTACAGCATGGAAGCGTTATAGGATATGGCTCGAGACAGCTGAAGGTGCACAAGAGGAACTATCTAGTCCATGACTTGGAGTTAGCAACCGTGATTTTTGCCTTGAAGTTGTGGAGACATTATTGTACGGTGTGAAGATTGATATCTATGCCGATCTTAAGAGCCTGAAGTATTTGATGGATCAGAAAGATCTGAATATGCAACAAAGTAGATGGATGGAGTTCCTGGGGGACTATACATTTAAGATACACTACTTGCCTGGTAAAAGTAATGCGGTTGCAGACGCGTTGAGTCGCCGGGCCCCAGCTCAAGCCAATTGGCTGTCGATCCATGACGAGCGGTTGGTTCGGGAGTTGGAGGCGTTCTAGATTGTTTGTGTAAATAAGCAATCAAGTGCTAAAGTAGTACATAATTGGACTAAAGTTCAATATGACCTGGCTGATCGGATTCGGCAGGCTTTGGATATGGATGTCCATATGAAGCAGTTCATGGTAGAGGCTCTGGATTGGTCAAATTCCAATTCGTTGTGGAGGACGGATTACTTTGGAAAGATGGTCGTCTATGCGTCCTAAGTGTGGGCAATTTGCGGGTGGAATTGTTGTACGAGGCACAACATACCAAGTACTCGATTCACCCGGGGAGCACGAAGATGTACTGCGATGTAAAGAAACTATTTTGGTGGCTGGGTTTGAAGAAGGCGGTGGCACTCTACGTGGCGAAGTGCCAAACTTACGCCTTGGTGAAGGCGGAATGCCAAGAGCCAGGAGGATTTTTGAAGTCCTTGCCTATTCCGGAGTGGAAATTTGACGACATCACTATGGACTTTGTGCACGGTTTTCCAAGGTTGCAAAAAGGGGAATGACGCCATCTGGGTGGTGATAGATCGGCTAACGAAGGTGTCGCATTTCATTCCGCATAGGATGTATGATCTGGTGGAGAAGTTGGCAAAACTATATGTGGATAATATAGTACGGCTTCACGGTGTGCCCCGCAGCATCATGAGTGACCGTGATGGGCGGTTCATGTCCAATGATTGGAGGCTAGTGCAGCAAATGTTGGGAACAAAGTTAAAATTCAGCACAGCCTTCCATCCGCAAATGGATGTGCAGACCGAGAGGGTCAATAGGACTATGGAAGACATGCTCCGCATGTGTGTCTTGGACTTTCGAAAGCAATGGGAAGACCATCTTTATTTGGTGGAGTTTGCGTGCAACAATAGCGACCAGGCGAGTATTCAAATTGCGCCCTTCGAGGCCCTATATGGTTGAAAATGTCGCACGCCGTTGTCTTGGTTTGAAACGGGTGAGTCAAAATTATACAAGCGCCAAGAGGTGTAAAATGTTACCTCCTTGGTTCGTACCATTCGGGAAAGGTTGCTAATCGCTCAGGACCGGCAAGTGAAATACTATAATGCCAAGCACAGGAATGTGGAGTTCGCTGTGGGCGACTGGGTGTACTTAAAGATCAAGCCGTTCAAGGGTATCTCGCGGGTGCGGAGATTGAAAGAGCTAAGCCCGAGGTACCTTGAGCCGTTTGAGATTCTAGAGCGGGTCGGTGAATCAGCCTATCGGTTGAAGATTTCAGTGGAGCTTAGTGGTTTACATGATGTATTCCATATATCGGTGCTACGGAAGGCAGTGCAAGAACCTTCGCAAGTGATCGCGATTGATCAAGTGCCGGTTGATAGTGGGTTGATGACAAAAGTCAAGACCGTGTGGATTGAGGACTCAGAGGTCAAGCGGCTACGCAATAAAGAGATCAAGATGGTCAAGATCTGATGGGACAATTGCGGTCAAGAGGAGCTCTCTTGGGAACGAGAGCAGACTATGTTTGACGAGTATCCGGAGTTGTTCCGCTCAGGTACAAATTTTGGTTTTATACTTATCTTCCTTTATGTAATTTCGTGGACGAAATTCTCTTAAGGAGGGGAGAGTTGTAACGCCCCGAAACTCAAAAGAGCGACGGGAGGCATTTTGGGACAAATCTGGTATTTGGTAGGGGGCACACGACCTGGGACACGGGCGTGTCCCAGGGCGTGTCAGGCTCGAGTCGACGATTTGGCCGCGATGTCGATGAAATGTGGAGTCGACGATCGTCGAGCAGTGAACACGGCCTGAGACACGGGCGTGTCTCCGGGCGTGTCGAGCCCGTGTCGACGATCGACCCGAGAGTCGACATTTTCGCTCGACGATGTGTCGAGACAAGGCACACGACCTAGGACACGGGCGTGTCCGAGGCCTTGTCGGGTGGTCGACGAACTTCGCTCGACGAAGTGTCGAGACCGTGAACACGGCCTGGAGACCAGGCATATCCGGGTATGACATGGGCGTGTCACATAGGACACGGGCGTGTCCAAGACCCGTGTGAGTCTCGGGTAGTTTTCGCGGTTGTGTCGATGGTGGCACACGACCGACCACACGGCCGTGTCTGTTGGAACACGGGCGTGTCAGGTCGAACACACGCGTGTCGGATGCCCGTGTGTTTTTCCAGACGCGTCAATTTTGACGGCGAATGAGGGACACGGCCCTGGACACGGGCGTGACACAGGCCGTGTTCGGCCCAGATTCTGCATTTTAGATCTCGATCGTGGCCGTTCGTTTCTTTAATTCGGGATCTGACGGCTGGGGGCTGTTAGTGCTTGGATATACACGGGATTGGACCCTTGAAACCCTCATTTCACTTGAGAGGTTCTCTTTCTAAAGTATAGTGAGAGAGGAGAGCAAAGGAGGAAAAAGAAGCTTAGATCCGGTCTTAGGAGGAGCTTCGGAGCTCCAAATCGCGAATCGACTTCGGATCTACAGAGGCAAAGAGAGTGCGGTGCTTTTCATCCGCTTATATTTCCATGGAGCCAAGGAAGAACGCTAGGGTAATGATTCTCTTCTTGAGAATGTGAAGCTCTCCTTCTTTGCATAGGAAACCCGCTGTCGTGAGTTTGCGGTGAGTTGGAGGCATTCCTTTGGGTAGATATGTAAAGTCCCCGTTCTTTAGACTCCGTATTCAAGAACGGACATAGGCATGATGTGTGAAGCCTACCCGGACATGTTGGTCCGGATCAGTGATGTTGCATTGCATAAATGCCGGAGAAGACTCCGTGCGAATGTTTGTTTTCGGGTTTTTTCTACGTGGTAGATTGCAACAGGGAGACTTGGGGATTAACCCGAAGGTGCACCCGGAAACCTGGGCAGATGCGTGATCTTGCCAACTTGGTGGCCTGAGAGCCAACTTGAACATAACCGGGTTATGTGAAGTGTGTGACGGAAACGGGACTCAGGAGAAGATTGACCTGCGCATATGGTTTAAATTACCGCTGCGATGTGAACACGTGTTAGATGGAACCGTACCCGTTCTATGTCGTTCGGATTAGAGACGTTGGAATAGATGAGGGTCTTCGGCGGTCTATGGTTTTAATTACCATGACCCAGGCCGGGAAGACAAATTGCTTATTGTTTGGCCGTCCAAAGGGATGGTGGTGAGTCGAAGGACTTGACCGTGATCACCGAGAATGTGCCCTGAGTGCACGGGGTGTGTGGCCGTGCGTGCCTACACCTGTGATGTTGTGACAATACTATATTGCATGGTTATACTAATAAGGTGCCGGGAAGGAGCATTGCCGCCCCGAGTTGGGGGCGGGATCGTTATAATTTGGTCAGCATTGCTGACCGTTGCTTTTGTTTGCCACCGTGCGGTGGTTTGTTGCTTGCAGGTGCTGCTGGACCAAGCGGTCAATAGCGGGCTAAAGCCCAAATTACGAAGCCGGCCCTTGAAGTCCTAATTGAAAGTGTTTACTTGCTTTTATTCATTTATGACCGGCCTGCGTGCCGTGGTTTGTAAAACATGTAATTTGAAGTAAACTATTTGTAAGGCCTTAAGGCCAGTACTTGTGTATGTACTACATTCCTATTTGGTATTTTAGTGGACATTCATGCTTGGTCCTGGGTTCTTTTAATTGCAACTTATAAAACTGCTTCCGCTATAATGCTCTGTGTAGGTCGTTGGATTGGTTGGATGGTTTCCATTGAGTAACCAACCGGTTTGTCTGTGGTATATGGCGTCGGGCCCCGGTCGGACCTATTGCTATATGCTATGCGTCGGATATGGGGTATTACAATTTGGTATCACACAACTGGTTTCGGTCAGGCTTAAAATGAATTCGTGGACGAATTCTTTTTAAGGGGTGGTTAGCACATGTGTGTGCGTCATCGTTATAACAACAAAAGAACCCATGAATGTCCACTTAGGAATGAAAATACATGTGTTTGGGGAACCTGCGTGTTCCTATAGTTGTTGTTTGCAATTTTATTTGGTCACCCTGTGCCCCTGTTATGGCTTCAACGCCGGGTGGCGTGATGGAGCAGATGACGTTTGGTAGACTATCAGGGCAGCAGCTGAATATGCATTTAGTGCAGGGAGCGCACACAGTTGATGAATATTTGCAAGCATTTCTAATGATAAGCCGCTACCCATGCTTCGAGTTGGATAATGAGCAAGCTATAGTCGATAGATTTTATAATGGCCTGCACGTCGAGTTACGAGTTCTACTGCTAGGACGAAAGTTATTGGGATTCCGAGCCTTGTGGAATCAGCTAGATCTTTGGAGGAGGATTTGAGGAAGACTCACCCGATGCCAGTGACCATGATATCGAACTATGCAAGCCCCATAAGAGCTGCATCTGGCAGAATGCTGGAGAAGGGGGCTACGACATCGACTAGCAAAGCTACTTCCACTTGTCATACTTGTGGAAAGAAAGGGCACTTTGCCCGAAGGTGTTGGAATGGTGCTCAGAAGACTAAAAAAGCTATGTCAGGAGCAGTGGAGGACTTTAGTGCAAAAGAAACGGCGTTCAAAATGCCGAACACCTCAAAGTCAGGTTATCGTAGGTGGTATAAGAAGGCTCGTCCTTTGGTTCTAGTCCCTCCTTTTGGTGCTTCGGGGGCATCTACAGGCCAAACCCCGGGCGCATGTTAAAACTGTGGGGAGTCGGGGCATTATGCCCGTGAGTGCCTAAAGCCCTGGAGGAAGCACGCCGTCGTGAGGACAGGTATGGATTAAAGATAGTTTAGCCTTAAATACTTGTCACCCTTATGCATGTTAGCTTAGAACTACTTGTGCTAAACTTTGTTCTGATTTTCGTTTATCCGGCGAGACCACCGTTCGTGTAAACGAAGCTTCGCATTCCTTTATTTAGGAATTATATTACACGTCAGAGTACCTCCTTCAATGGTAAGAGACAAATGGGACGCGCTATGGTCCGATGGTGCTCAATGCGTGCGGGTAGTATTTGTTGCGCTTAGGTTTTGATTGGGGGTCAGGAGTTCCATTTGATAATGTTACTACGACCGCTGGAGGATTTCGACGTAATATTTGGCATGGACTGGCTCTCGGAGCAGCAAGCCTATATTGATTGCGATAGCAAGGAAGTCAAGCCGGGAGCAAGTCGTGAGACGACTTTTATGGGCTTGAAGGGGTCGAGCAAGACGTTGATGTCTGCTCTTCAGGTGGTGAAGGCGGTTCGTGCCGGTGTAGAACTGTTCTTTACGCTAGTGGAGGTTGCAAAGCCGAAGCCCGTGTTGGATAGTATATCAGTGGTATCGGAGTACCCTGATGTGTTCCCTAGAGATCTCCCTGGAGCCCCGCCTCAATGTGAGATAGATTTTACGATAGAGCTCATACCAGGTGCAAATCCTGTGTCACGCTCTCCATATCGGCTAGCGCCTATGGAAATGGCAGAGCTGAAGGTTCAACTACAAGAGTTGTTGGAGCAAGGGTATGTGCGTCCAAGTTCGTCGCCTTGGAGCGCGCCAGTCCTCTTTGTTAAGAAGAAGGACAGAAGCTTGAGGCTATATATTGATTATCGGGAGATCAACAAGTTGACGGAAAAGATCAAGTACCTGATCCCCCGGATCGATGATCTTTTTGATCAGTTGGTTGGGTCGACGGAGTACTCGAAGTTGGATCTCAATTCCGGGTACTATCAGCTGCGAATAAGGGAGAGTGATATGCCGAAGACAGCGTTCAGTACGAGATATGGGCATTCCGAGTTTACGGTCATGCCGTTTGGGCTTACGAATGCGACGTCAGTGCTCATGGATTTGATGAACGTGATGTTTAGGGAGTACTTGGACCATTTAGTGATCGTCTTCATCGACGACATTTTGGTGTACTCACAGTGAGGAAGATCACTTCAGGCATCTTCATTTGGTTTTGGAGACACTAAGGAGGAATTAATTGTACGCCAAGTTCTCGAAGTGCGAGTGTTGGTTGTCCTCAGTGGCGTTCCTCGATCATATAGTGAGTGGGGAAAGGTATTGAAGTGGATCCAGTGAAGATTGTTGCGATACGGGAGTGGCATCTTAGCTTTCTACGGTAGCAGAAGTTCGGAGCTTTCTGGGGCTTGCCGGCTAATATAGGCACTTCGGAGAGAACTTCTTGTGGATAGTGTTACCTCTCACTACTTTGACGAGGAAGGAGCAAAAGTGCGTTTGGACGCCGGAGTGCGCGGAAGCTTTTGAGGAGCTGAAATGTCGGTTGACCACGGCGCCTATGCTGAGTTCGCCGAGTGGGACCGAAGGTTATGAGATTTACAGCGATGCTTCGGGCAGTGGTTTGGGTTGTGTGCTATTACAGCATGGAAGCATTATAGCATATGGCTCGAGACAGCTGAAGGTGCACGAGAGGAACTATCTGGTCCATGACTTGGAGTTAGCGGCCGTGATTTTTGCCTTGAATTTTTGGAGACATTATTGTACGGTGTGAAGATCGATATCTACACCGATCTTAAGAGCCTGAAGTATATGATTGACCAGAAAGATCTGAATATGCAATAGCGTAGATGGATGGAGTTCCTGGGGGACTATACATTTATGATACACTACGTTCCTGCTAAAGGTAATACGGTTGCGGACGCGTTGAGTCGCCGGGACCCAGCTCAAGCCAATTGGCTGTCGATCCATGACGAGCGGTTGTTTTGGGAGTTGGAGGCGTTGGAGATTGTTTGTGTAAATAAGGAATCAAGTGCTGAAGCAGTACTAAATTGGACTGAAGTTCAATATGACCTGGCTGATCGGATTCGGCAGGCTTTGGATATGGATGTCCATATGAAGAAGTTCATGGTAGAGGCTCTGGATGGGTCAAATTCCCAATTCGTTGTGGAGGACGGATTACTTTGGAAAGACGGTCGTCTGTGCGTCCCAAGTGTGGGTAATTTGCGGGTGGAATTGTTGTATGAGGCATAACATACCAAGTACTCGATTCACCCGGGGAGCACGAAGATGTACCGCAATGTAAAGAAACTATTTTGGTGGCTGGGTTTGAAGAAGGCTGTGACACTCTACGTGGCGAAGTGCCAAACTTGCGCCTTGGTGAAGGCAGAATGCCAAAAGCCGGGAGGATTTGTGAATTCCTTGCCTATTCCGGAGTGGAAACTCGACATCACTATGGACTTTGTGCATGATTTGCCAAGGTCGCAAAAAGGGGAATGACGCCATCTGGGTGGTCGTAGATCGGCTAACGAAGGTGTCGCATTTCATTCCGCATAGGAAGGATGATCCGGTGGAGAAGTTGGCAAAACTATATGTGGATAATATAGTACGGCTTCACGGTGTTCCCCACAGCATCGTGAGTGATCGTGATGGGCGGTTCACATCCAATGATTGGAGGCTAGTGCAGCAAATGTTGGGAACAAAGTTAAAATTCAGCACAGCCTTCCATCCGCAAATGGATGGGCAGACCGAGAGGGTCAATATGACTATGGAGTACATGCTCCGCATGTGTGTCTTGGACTTTGGAAAGCAATTGGAAGACAATCTTTATTTGGTGGAGTTTGCGTACAACAATAGCTACCAGACGAGTATTCAAATGACGCCCTTCGAGTCCCTATATGATAGAAAATGTCGCACGCCGTTGTCTTTGTTCGAAACGGGCGAGTCAAAATTGTACAAGCACCAAGAGGTGGAAGATGCTACGTCCTTGGTTCGTACCATTCGGGAAAGGTTGCTAATCGCTCAGGACCGGCAAGCGAAATACTATAATGCCAAGCACAGTAACATGGAGTTCGCTATGGGCGACTGGGTGTACTTAAAGATCAAGCCGTTCAAGGGTGTCTCGCGGGTGCGGCGATTGAAAAAGCTAAGCCCGAGGTACCTTGAGCTGTTTGAGATTCTGGAGTGGCTTGGTGAAGCAGCCTATCGGTTGAAGCTTTTAGTGGAGCTTAGTGGTTTACATGATGTATTCCATATATCGGTTCTACAGAAGGCGGTGCAAGAACCTT
The DNA here is from genome assembly GCA_039583875.1 of Platanthera guangdongensis. Classification (NCBI taxonomy): domain Eukaryota; kingdom Viridiplantae; phylum Streptophyta; class Magnoliopsida; order Asparagales; family Orchidaceae; genus Platanthera; species Platanthera guangdongensis. The sequence continues at coordinate 127,043,043 of CM077166.1, forward strand.
CGCAAGTGATCGCGGTTGATCAAGTGCCGGTAGATAGTGGGTTGACGACAAAAGTCAAGCCCATGTGGATTGAGGACTCGGAGGTCAAGCGGCTATGCAATAAAGAGATCAGGATGGTCAAGGTCCGATGAGACAATTACTGTCGAGAGGAGCTCTCTTGGGGATGAGAGCAGACTATGTTTGACGAGTATACTGAGTTGTTCCGCTCAGGTACAAATTTTGGTTTTGTACTTATCTTCCTTTATGTAATTTTGTGGACGAAATTCTCTTAAGGAGGGGAGAGTTGTAACCCCAAAAACTCAAAAGAGCGACGGGAGGCGTTTTGGGCCAAATCTGGTATTTGGCAGGGGGCACACGGCCTGGGACACGGGCGTGTCCCAGGGCATGTCAGGCTCGAGTCGACGATTTGGCCGTGATGTCGATGAAATGTGGAGTCCACGATCGTCGAGCGGTGAACACGGACTGAGACACGGGCGTGTCTTAGGGCGTGTCGAGCCCGTGTCGACGGTCGGCCCGGGAGTCAACATTTTCGCTCGAGAATGTGTCGAGACAAGGCATACGGCCTAGGACATGGGTGTGTCCAAGGCCATGTCGGGTGGTCGACGAACATCGCTCGACGAAGTGTCGAGACCGTGAACACGGACTGGAGCCAAGGCGTGTTCGGGTGTGACACGGGCGTGTCACATAGGACACGGGTGTGTCCAAGACCCGTGTGAGTCTTGGGTTATTTTCGGGGTTTTGTCGATGGAGGCACACGGCCGACCACACGGGCGTGTCAGTTGGAACACGAGCGTGTCAGCTCGAACACGGGTGTGTCAGATGCCCGTGTGTTTTTCCAGACGCGTCTATTTTGACGGCGAATGAGGGACACGACCCTAGACACGGGCGTGTCACAGGCCGTGTTCGGCCCAGATTCTGCATTTTAGATCTGGATCGTGGCCGTTCGTTTGTTTAATTCGGGATCTGACGGCTTGGGGCTGTTAGTGCTTGGATATACACGGGATTGGACCCTTGAAACCCTCATTTCACTTGAGAGGTTCTCTTTCTAAAGTATAGTGAGAGAGGAGAGCAAAGGAAGAAGAAGAAGCTTACATCCGGTCTTTGGAGGAGCTTCAGATCTCCAAATCGCGAATCGACTTCGGATCTATGGAGGCAAAGAGAGTGCGGTGCTTTTCATCCGCTTATATTTCCATGGCGCCAAGGAACAACGCTAGGGTAACGATTCTCTTCTTGAGCATGTGAAGCTCTCCTTCTATGCATAGGAAGCCCGCTGTCGCGAGTTTGCGGTGAGTTGGAGGCATTCCTTCGGGTAGATATGTAAAGTCCCCGTTCTTTACAGTCCGTATTCGAGAACGGACATAGGCATGATGTGTGAAGCCTACCCGGACATGTTGGTCCGGATTGGTGATGTTGCATTGCATAAATGCCGGAGAAGACTCCGTGCGAATGTTTGTTTTCGGGTTTTTTCTACATGGTAGATTGCAACAGGGAGCCTTGGGTATTAACCCAAAGGTGCACTCGGAAAACTGGGCAGATGCGTGATCTTGCCAACTTGGTGGCCCGAGAGCCAACTTGAACATAACCGGGTTATGTGAAGTGTGTGACGGAAATGGGACTCGGGAGAAGTTTGACCTGCGCATATGGTTTAAATTACCGATGCGATGTGAGCACGGGTTAGATGGAACCATACTCATTCTATGTCGTTCGGATTAGAGTCGTTGGCATAGATGAGGGTCTTCGGCGGTCTATGGTTTTAATTACCGTGACCCAGGCCGGGAAGACAAATTGCTCATTGTTTGGTCGTCCAAAGGGATGGTGGTGAGCCGACGAACTTGACCGTGATCACCGAGAATGTGCCCTGAGTGCACGGGGTGTGTTGTCGTGCGTGCCTATGCCTGTGATGTTGTGACAATACTATATTGCTTGGTTATACTAATAAGGTGCAGGGAAGGAGCATTGCCGCCCGAGTTGGGGGCGGTATCGTTATAATTTGGTCAGCATTGCTGACCGTTGCTTTTGTTTGCCACCGTATTGTGGTTTGTTGCTTGCAGGTACTGCTGGACCAAGCGGTCAATAGCGGGCTAAAGCCCAAATTGCGAAGCCGGCCCTTGAAGGCCTAATTAAAGTGTTTACTTGCTTTTATTCATGTATGAACGGCTTGCGTGCCGTGGTTTGTAAAACATGTAATTTGAAGTAAACCATTTGTAAGGCCTTAAGGCCAGTACTTGTGTATGTACTACAATCCTATTTGGTGTTTTAGTGGACATTCATGCTTGGTGCTGGGTTCTTTTAATTGCAACTTATAAAACTGCTTCCGCTAGAATGCTCTGTGTAGGTCGTTGGATTGGTTGGATGGTTTCCATTGAGTAACCACCCAATCTGTCTGTGGTATATGGCGTCAGGCCCCGGCCGGACCTACTGCTATATGTTATGCGACGGATAGGGGGTGTTACAGAGATCGTCGAACTAGGTTAAGATATCGTCGACCTGAGAACAACTATCGTATATCTGATAAAACTGCTGAGAAGCACGAGATCATCGACCTGAGCTCGTAGATCGTCGAGCTTAATTCAGAGTAGAGGACTCTGAGATCGTTGATGGGAGATCGACGATCGTCGAGCTGAGTTCGACTATAGTCGAACTGATATAGATAATCCACAGAATCTTTCTGAATCTAAGTCTGAGTCCACTGCAATGCTGGTCTGCACAAACCTGACCAAAAAGGATCTAACTAGGACTATACAAGGACCCATGCTATACATGGGGGTCAATACACCCTAAGAGTGAACCTAACATAAATCCAAACAAGGGTTCCAACAATCTCCCCCTATTTGTATGAGGTCACTCAAAAACAAAACTGAAAAGAAATGAAAATACAAAGACCGTAAATATCTGTAGGAATGAAATAACATCAGTAGATAGATTATTGCAATGCATTGTACATAATCAGTTAAGCATTAAAAAAATAAATACAAACTATAGATTATCAGATGAAGGACCAGAGGAGGGTTTAGAAAAGAATATCTTTCTGAGTGGATCTGGTATATCCTTCTTAGAATTCATCAGGTCTTGTCCACCAAGAGTTGTCTGAGCACTAGTCCTGCGCATAATTGCTTCTGGATGAAATGCCATATATTCAGGTGGATTAAATACTTTCTTGCTAACTTGGAGTTTGTCGAGCTCTTTTTCTCTGTAGTATGACATGGTGGAAAACCTTGATGGATCTTCTCCTTCTGCTACAGCTTTTCTTATCTGAGAACGACCAATCAGTTCCTGAAGCCTGGCCATCCTAAAGTTGGGATCAACTTCCTGTTTAATAGGTGGCTGATCATCCTGAGGAGGCAACATAATAACTACTTTGAACTGAGTGGATTGAGCCTGAAAGTTTGTTGAGCTATGTTGCTTATCACTTTGAGAATAGATAGATCTTGGAGGAGCAACCACACTATACTTTCCTTTGGGCTTATGAGATTCATCATATTATATGGACTGATAAGCAGCTGTCTTTTGATCCTTGGGAAGAACTTGTTGTTGTGGAGGAGAGAAGGATGGTTTCTGATAAATGACTTCCTTTTTTTGCTCTATAGAACTTTGATTTCTATGCTGCTGACTGCTTCCTTGGGAATGAGATCTGGAAGATCTATCCTGCCTTTGATATGTTCTAGAGAATGAGGAAGGCTTGGAAGATGCATTAGAAGCTTGAGGAACAGCTCCTGAAGCACCAGCAGGAGGAGGAGGAGGACCTCTTCTGAACTTCTGAGGAGGAGGTGAGTATCTCCTGCTCTTCTTCCTGGCTTTCTGTTCATTTTTAGATAGCCACATCCAGCTTTCCATGCCAGGGTATGGAGTAATCCCTTTCAAGATGTAGTAAGGAGTATCATTAGTATTGCCTGGCTTGGGAGCAGGCTTGGGAGCAGCTTTTCTTTTCTTTGACACTTTCTTTTTCTTAGAATTATCATCCTCTGAATCATCATCCTCATCATCATCAGATGAATCAGGAGGATTGTCATATAGGTCATTTATTTCCTTCAGCTGTTTATCATAAATCTTTTTAGCAGCTTTTTCTTTAGCTTCTTCCTGAATGTCAAGAGCAATAAGATCATCCAGAGAGGGAAGAGGACTAACATCTATGGAATAGGAAGGTCTAAGGGGACTTGGGACTAGATCAATATCAATAGAATATATGTCACCAGGAGGAGCACAAGGCTCACAGAGAGTTATTAAACATGTCTCTAGGGCTAAGGCTAGATTTCCTGAAGCCACTAGATCAAGCAGTGCATCAGCAATTAAGAGAGCATCAAGCTCATCCTTATCTTCTATAACAGGCATAGGCTCAACAACCATAGGGGACGGAATATCTGTACAAACTGTAACTGACTGAATAACAGTACCAATTTGAGCTGACTGAAACTGCAAGAGTTGTTTCACAACTAAAGGACTCATGGGTCTGGTATAACAGACCATGGACTTGGAAGAATTTATCTCAACTGGAGTCGAAACTGATCTAAACATAGAGAAAGAATGCAAAAGAAATTGTAAATCAATGGAGGGATTTATAAAGCAGTAACCACTGGAAATGCCAGGGATTGACACATCAGTGTCCTCATCTGACATAAGAAAATCTGAATAAGAACTATATCTGCACAAAATTTCTGAAACACTTCTTCTTCCTATACTGCTGGAAGAGACTGAGCTTGAAGTTTTGCTAAGGCTGAACCTGCTGCATCTTCATGGGACTTCTCCCCCTGCCTGGTTTCAGTGAAAACTGGAAGCAGGCCCCTATATGAAGAAGGGACAGAGGAAGCAGAAAGGGAAGCAGAAAGAGAGGAGATAGATTGAGCAATAGGTGAAATAGCCTCTGCTATCAAGGATTTTAGAGTTGGAGTGAGGAGTTCCAGAAGATGAGAAAGGAAAGAGGGATCATCATGAAGAAACTCAGGTGGAGTTTGAGTTGAGACACAATAATGAGAGGGAGGAGGAGTGAAATCAGTCATGATGTCATCCTGAATAGGGGATTCGTGCGAAGAATTTAGTGGAGATTGTGGTGTGGAGGCTTCAGTGTTGATGGGTGAATCATTTTGACGAGAAGGAGATGAGTGAGGTGAGAGTAGTTCAAAATTTGGAAATGATGTGGTGTGGAGGGTTTGAGGGTCAACAGTGGGAAGGGTAGATGGTGACTGAGTAGGTGAAGAAAAAGGGATACCGGGAGATGATAGAGGTGGAGGAGGAGGAACTTCTTCATTAGGGTGAGGAGTGGCTGTTACAGCCCTTGTGTCCTCAGATATATTAGAGGAAGTTCCAGCCTTGGAGGGCTTTTGAATTGTCCTCTCCCACTTCCCAAACAGAGAGGAGTCCAACCTCTTGCTTGCATTGATAGCTATGGTTGTGGAAACCAGTAGCTCTGGAGCTTTCTTCTGAAGGAAGATTCCCAGACTCCTTCCTAAGCAAACTTACTTCTTACTGTTCTTTCTCTTAATCAAATCAAAGAAAAAACTAGCCCAATCGATGGACTTCTTATTAACTAGAGCGGTCATAACGGCAAACGGTTGCCTATTGATGTTGTCATGAGATGAATGCTTACCCAACAGTACCTTGCCCACAATATCAGCAAGGAACTTGAAACCAACGAATAAATTCTTCTTTAAGAGCTTAGATGGGATGCCCTCAGCATGACCCATCTCCAGCAACATCCTGCTATACTCAGAACTATCCTGTTCTATCGTGTCCGTTCCATTTTTCAACTCAAACATTTCCGTAAGAATTTCAGGGTTTAGAATCACCTGCTGTCCTGAAATGAAACCGATCATTGAAGAGTCATGTGTTGAAGAAGAGTAAACCAATTCTTTGATCTCAGCACCAGATAGTTTGATCCTTGTAGACATGAACTTCTTCAGGCCCTGATCATCACATAACTGTAACATTTCTTGAAAAATAGGATCATAGTGACTGATCGATGCGAAGTCGACGTCGAAACCAGTGTAGAACTTCATCGCTGAAAGAGCCGCCGCAGAAATCGCCATGGAAGATGTAACACCCCTTATACGTCGCATAACATATAGTCGTAGGTCCGACCGGGGCCCGACGCCATATACCACAGACAGACCAGGTGGTTACTCAATGGAAACCATCCAACCAATCATAACGTCCTACACAGAGCATTCTAGCGGAAGCAGTTTATAAGTTGCAATTAAGAACCCAGCACAAAAGCATGAATGTCCACTAACAAGCCAAATAGGAATGAAGTGCATACATAGTACTGGACTTAAGGCCTTACAAATGGTTTACTCAAAATTACATGTTTTCCATACAACGGCACACAGGCCGGTCATACATGAACAAAAGCAAGTAAACACTCCAATTAGGCCTTCGAGGGCCGGCTTCGCAATTTGGACTTTAGCCCGCTATTGACCGCTTGGTCCAGCAGCACCTGCAAGCAATAAACCATCGCACGGTGGCAAACAAAAGCAACGGTCAGCAATGCTGACCTAATTATAACGATCCCGCCCCAAATTCGGGGCGGCGATGCTCCTTCCCTGCAGTTTATTAGCATAACCAAGCAGTATATAAATATATACATTGCATCACAGGCGTTGGCACGCACGGCAACACGCCCCGTGCACTCAGGGCACATTCTCGGTGAATCGGCCAATATCACGTCAATTTAATCCATAGACATTCCGATCACACCACCGCCACTTTGACGGCCAAATATGAGCATTTTGTCTTCCTAGCATGGGTCACGTTAATTTAAGCCATCGACCGCCGAAGACCCTCATCTATGCCAACGGCTCTAACCGAACGACATAGATCGGGTACGTTTCCGCCTAACCCATTCTCACATCGCAACGACAATTTAAGCCATCTGCGCCGGTCAAACTTCTCCCGAGTCCCGTTTCCATCACAAACTTCACATAACCCAGTTATGTTTAAGTTGGCTCCCAGGCCATGATGTTGGAAAGATCACGCATCCCCCAGTTTTTCGGGTGCACCTTAGGGTTAATCCCCAAGGCTCCCTGCGGCAATCTGCTACGTAGAAAACCCGAAAAACAAACATTCGAACGGAGTCTTCTCCGGCCTTTATGCAATGCAACATCACCGATCCAGACCAACATGTCTGGATAGGTTTCACACATCATGCCTATGTCTGTTCTCGTTTACGGACTCTACACAACGGGTTCTATTCATGTCTACCCGAAGGAATGCCTCAGACTCACCCCAAACTCGCGAGAGCGGGCTTCCTATGCAAAAGAAGGAGAGCTTCACATGCTCAAGTAGAAAATCTTTACCCTAGCATTCTTCCTCGGCGCCATGAAAATGTAAGCGGATGAAAACACCGCACTCTCTTTGCCTTCGTAGATCCGAAGTCGGCTCGCGATTTGGAGCTCTAAAACTCCTCCAATGACTGGATCTAAGCTTCTTCTTCCTTCTTTGCTCTCCCCTCTCTCTAGGATTTAGACAGAGAACTCACAACAGGAAAATAATGGTTTTGAAACCATCTCTCGGGTATAACCCTTTCGGGAATAACAACCGCCGTCAGATCCCACAAAAAGAGATGCACGGATAAGATCTAGGTCTGACCTGGACGAATGGGGTTAAACACCGCATGGTTCACCAATCCGGATCAAGACACGTCCGCGGGCAATAAATGGTGTCAGGACATTTAGTCAACTCTCGCCAATCCCGTGTGTCGACATTCCATGTTGACAGAGCTAATCACGCCACAAAGCCCCGCGCTCGACGATCGTCGAACCAAGATCGTCGACCGCTGCCAGAATCGTCGAACGGAGCTTCTCTGGCCAAATTGTCGAACGCACCAAAATCGTCGAACCCAGAAAATTGCCTATTCGACGAACACGTGGCTCGATCGTCGACCGCAGTATTTTGACCAGATCGTCGAGCGCTGCTCGATGATCGTCAAACCCAGAATGCTGACCCAATCGTCGAACGCAGAAAGTTGGCCCGATCGTCGAACGCAGATTTCTGCCTTAACGTTTAGCCAGTTCTTTGAACTACCCCGACACGCCCTGGGACACGCCCGTGTCCCAGGCCGTGTACCCTGCCAAATTCCAAAATTGGTACAGATTCGTCACCCGTCGCTCTTTTGAGTTTCGGGGCGTTACAACTCTCGCCCTCTTAAAAGAATTTCGTCCACAAAATTACATAAAGGAAAGATAAGTACAAAACCAAAAATTTGTACCTGAGCGGAACAACTCCGGATACTCATCACGCATAGCTTGCTCTCGCTCCCAAGAGAGCTCCTCTCGACCGCAATTGTCCCATCGGACCTTGACCATCCTGATCTCTTTATTGCGTAGCCGCTTGACTTTCGAGTCTTCAATTCTCACGGGCTTGACCTTTGTCGTCAACCCACTATCCACCGGCACTTGACCAACCGCGATCACTTGCGAAGGCTGTTGCACCGCCTTCCGTAGCACCGATATATGGAATACATTATGTAAACCACTAAGCTCCACTGAAAGTTTCAACCGATAGGCTGCTTCACCAACCCGCTCCAGAACCTCAAACAGCCCAAGGTACCTCGGGCTTAGCTTTTTCAATCGTCGTATGATCACTAGTTTTAGTCATCGCTTTTTGGGTAGTTTAGTATTCAGAAATCTTAAGTTTTCATACAGTTTTATCTTTTTATATGCTTATTATGTTGCTATTTTATTTTTTATTATGTTGCTATTTTATTTTTTAATGTTTGATGTTATAATATAAAAATCTATAGTTTATTATATGTAATTTTTATATTATGTTATGCTTGTTATAAAAATATATATATATAACTAATGTTTGTTTTGTCTTCTTATTTGTATGTTCAAGTCCAAGTTCTTCATTATTGCAGCCCTCAAATCTTGGAGCAGCCGGCCCTCCTTCATTGAGTCAAACACGAGCCCATGCAACCCTTGAAGTGCATGGCCGCCATTTAACATGCAACCCTTGATGTTTGGAGCATGGCCGACCACTTATGATGCAGCCCTTAAAGTTTGGTGCAGCCCGGCCTCCCACCTATTAGCCCATGCACTACCCGAGCATCCTTCCCACTTCAAGCATGCAGCCCACAAAGAGCAGCCCGCCCCCCTTCAAAGTGCAGTCCACTCTCTCCATACTTTGGCCCATTTGAGGCCCATGCATGGCCGGCCACTCCCCATGCATCCCCTCTTTCATTCCCACTCTCTCCCCTTTATTACTTTTCTCTTCCATTTATTCCTCATGCATCTCCCCACTCATCCACTCTCTCTTATCCAATAATTTTCCCCATCCATGCACCTTGCCACCAATGCATTGAACCCACCTCCTTTCTTTCTTCCCCTCATTAAATGAAATGCATTCCCTCTCCAAGCCTATGGCCGGCCACCCCCTTGCCATTTTCAATTTATTCCCATCTAGAATCTTCCCTCCTCATCTATAAAAGGCACCATGGTCTCATGCTTTAGAAGTTAGATTTTGGAGAGAGCAAGTGGAGAGTACAAGTCAAGAGAGCTTTTGTTGTAATTTTATTTCTTAGTTTACCTTGTTGCAATCTTATTTTGTTTAAGTAATTTAGTATCGTTTTGTTTTAGCATTGTGTACTCTTTCGTTTAGTATCAATAAAAATGAAATTTTCTTCTCTTTACATTGTTATTTCCTTTTCCAATATGCGTAGCTAATCTTCTCTTAGCCTTCGATCGTGAGGATCCATAAAATGAGATGAGGGTTTCTTTTATTTCATAGTTTTAATAGTTTTGCTTAATTTTACTCGATCCTTCTTTGATTTTTATTTTTGTCGACTCCGTATTTTGGTATACGGTAGTAGGCTAGAGATCTCATATTTGAGTAGCCGAGAGGCTCATGAATGTGAAAGATCACTCAAAGAAGGAAGGAGTTGAATGCAACCCTAGAGATAGGATGACGTAAATCTTCCGGATTGAAGTCAAATCCAATAGTACGGGTCACCTCGCTAATGCAACTTTAGGCCTCTTTGATTTGTAAAGAGATTCTGATCAAAGCGTCTATAAGTTAGGAGACTTAATGCTCTAGCGAGATTTTGTCTTATTTTCGGATCCGTCGCGGTCGAGTATGATTTGCAAATTTAAAACTATGCCTTTGTATCCCTCTCATCTCATTTCATGGTGAATCTTCGATCGAATGCTAACTTTTTACTATAAGTTTTTCGTCTAAAATTATATTTAGTTTGTTTTCAAACCAAAAATTTCTCAAAACCCATTTTGTTTGGTGGGATAATAGTAGAAGCGTGAGTAAGAGTTGTTGACAACCCCGAGTTTTAAATACGACCTTGATACTACAATTCGACAGGTACACTTGCCTGTTCGGGTTTAGCCATCAAGTTTTTAGCGCCGTTGCCGGGGACGTTTTTTTTCGTCAATATTAAGAAAGCGCTTACGCTATTACTTCTGCAAAAAAAACAAAAAAAAATTCCTTTCTCTATTTTCTTCTTCAAGTTTTTATTTCCCTTCTTCTCTTTTTCTTTCCTCCGTTCTCCTTTTAATTTTCTTAGTGCATGACCCGCACGAATCCGTCGCTACTTGTTGACTTGGACCCAGAAATGGAATGCTCCTTTCGGAGAAACTTACAATTCAGTTGTTCCACTTCTCAAACAGCGGTTGAGGATTCCGACAGCGATTGTAACTTCAACTCCGAAATGGGAGACCCTAACCCAGCGTTTGCCCAGCAAAGGACGATGTCCGATTATGCTTGGCCCAACCTGGAGGGTACATAAACAAGTATTGTTCGACCTACAATTGCGAACAATAACATCGAGCTTAAGCCTAGCATCATACAAATGGTGCATCAATATGTACAGTTCGACAGATTACAAGTTGAAGATCCGAACTTGCATATTGCCAATTTTTTGAAATCTGTGACACCTTCAAAATAAATGGTGTCTCAGACGATGCTATAAGGCTAAGACTCTTCCCCTTCTCCTTAAGAACTAAAGCCAAACAATGGTTGAGTTCTCTTCCAAGAGGATCAATCACTACTTGGAACATTTTAACTGAAAAGTTTCTCTCTCGTTATTTCCCCCCCCCCAAAACTGCTAAGCTAAGAAATGATATAACTTCGTACTCTCAAATTGCTTCTGAGACCCTCTATGACACTTGGGAGAGGTTCAAAGAACTTTTGAGAAGATGCCCTCATCATGCTCTGCCTGTATGGTTACAGGTCCAGGCATTTTACAATGGGCTAAATCAAGAACTACGCAAATGATAAATGCCGCTTCCGCTGGTTCCTTGGACCGCAAAACTCCGGAAGCCGCTCTTGAGCTTATCGAGGACATGACGATGAACACTTTTCAGTGGCATTCGTCTAAGACTCGCCCATCTAAACCTGTAGGTATTTATGAAGTGGATTCGGTTTCGCAACTGGCGCTGCAAGTGGAAATGCTGAACAAGAAGATTTCGGAGATGACTGCTTCCTCCGCCGCTAAGGTATATGAAAATGCAAATGCTGCTGCTGCCGAGCAGGTGGATTATCTGGGGAACATACCCAGGCCTGCTCAAAATAATTCTGCCAATAATTTTTCTGCTTTTTATAATTTTTTTCCACCTCCTGGTTTTAATTCTTCTTCGAACTCTTATAATCCTGGATGGCGTAACCACCCTAATGTTTCTTGGAGTAACCCTGCTAATGTTGCGCGTCCACCACATGATTTCACTCCTCCACCACCACCACAATATCAAAACCAAATTTTTAAAACTCCATCTTTGGCGGAAATACTTTCTAAATATATAAGCTCGAATGATGCTACCATTAGAAGTCTAACTTGCTCCGTGAAAAATTTAGAGAACCAAGTTGGGCAACTTGCCAAGGTCATCTCCGAGAGGCCACCCGGGGCTCTTCCCTCAAACACTGAACCTAACCCAAGGGAGCATGTGAATGCGATTTCCCTTCGGAGCGGTAAAGTTATTAACGAGCCCACCACAAGGGAAGAGCAAAAGGTGATTATCTCTCCTCTTGCTAAAATATTATCATTACGGAATCAATAATAAAATTTTTGAAAACGAAAAGACAAATCTAATTTTGAAAAAGAAAAGTCTATTTTTTTGAAAAAGAAGTTAACGATTTTCAAAATGATGCTCCGGCAATTATAAAGGAATTTCTGCCACCTCCTTATCCGGCTAGGCTTAGGAAGGAAAATTAGAATGATCAATATTCACGCTTTCTTGAAATGTTCAAACAAATTCATATTAATTTGCCATTTCATGAAGCGATTAGTCAAATGCCTAAGTATGCAAAATATCTTAACGATTTATTACGAACAAGACGAAATTGGATAATTTATCGCATGTAACCTTAATGAAGAATGCTCCGCGATCGTTAAAATTCTAATCTTCCTAAAAAGATAAACGATCCGGTAGTTTTTCCATTCCTTGCTTTTTTGGTGATCTGTTTGTTAAGCACGCGCTAGCGGATTTAGGTGCGAGCATCAACTTGATGCCTTTGTCATTATTCAAAAAGCTAGGAGGGGAACTCTCAGCCCTACAAGAATGAGTATCCAGTTAGTCGATAGGTCGATCAAATATCCGTTAGGTATTGTTGAGGACGTGCTAGTAAAGGTCTACAAATTCATCTTCCCGGTGGATTTTGTCATTCTCGATATTGAAGAGGACTTGAGGTCCCTCTTATCCTTGGTCGTCCCTTCCTAGCCACCTCTCGACAATCATAAATGTGAGTGACGGAAGACTTTCTCTGCATGTGGGAGATGAAGAGGTTACTTTTGATATTAATCAATCTATGAGAAATTCTTTGCAAATGACGACTCTTGTTTTTTTATTGATGAATTAAAAGAAGACTCCCATATTTCTCCAAATGATTTTTCGTCTTCTTTTTCTGAACTTTCTACAAATGTTTTTTGAAACTACGGTTATGTCCATGCAAACAAATTTTGAAAATGAAACTGTTTTTAGACAAAAGAATCTTGAAAATCTCATTTTTGAAAAAGAAAAAATCTGAACATTCATATGATAAATCACCCGACCTTGAAACGAAAGTCGATCACGATAAGCACTTGGGCCACCATAAAATTTTTAAACCTGGCGATCAAGTTCTTCTTTTTAATTCACGCTTACGTATTTTCTTCGGACACATTAAATATCGATGGACTGGACCGTTTACGGTTAAGGAAGTTTATTCTGATGGAACTGTGTTGCTTTCGCCCCCGATAAGGGTGATTTTAAAGTGAATGGCATAGACTTAAACTTTATTTTTCAAATGATTCTGTGTCTCCTGCAACGGAGGATCTTGTCTTGGACTCTTAAATATTTATCTTGTTGTGGAATATTTTTATTTTTGGACTTCTTCTTATTATTATTATTATTATTAAACTTTTAATTTTATTCGGACTTTAAATTGTTGTAATAAAGAACAATATTGGGCACCTGCCCACGGACTCTATTTTTTTTTGCTTTTATTTTGCTCTTCCTTCCGGAGCCCATCCAAGCATGTTTGTGACTGTCGCTCCAACGTTGCTGATATAAAGATGGATCAATCAAACATGCTGAGGATCTATTACTAAAAAGCACATGCATGGAGAGCGACATCCCCTTCATCCCACAAACTCGGGAAGTCCTGTTTTTTTATTTCATTTACTTTCTGCATTTTTCTCTCCTTCTCAGTCTCCTTTTCATTTTTCTTTTTGTTTATTTCATTGAGGACAATGAAAAAATCTAAGCTTGGGGGAGGGTTTAGTTAGTTTCTCTTTTTTCCTTTTTCTTTCTTAAAGCCAAAAAAATCTTTTGCTTTCTTAAAATCAAAATCTAAAAAAAATAAGTATAGTTTTTGTTAAGTTTCTTTAGTATTACTTTTATTTTCCTTATCAAAAATCAAAAAAAAGAAGAAAACAAATCTATAAAAAACAAAATCCAAAAAAAACATTGCTAAAATCTATTTGAAAAACAATCTAAAATTATTTCCTATCTTTCTTTTTATGTTTCTTCCAGTGATGTGTAGGCCCGTGCGGTTTTGTAGTTCTATGTATATCTCTTTGAAAAAGTTTTCTAAATTTATCATTTTAACATAGCCTAGTTTTACTAGTTTCTTGTTCTTAAATATAGGCATCCGATTTTTACGTTATAAGTTAGCAATTTATATTTATGTCTTTTTATTCGGTTAGTTGCTTACGAATGGTTGCTAGGTAATGTTATCTCTTTGCATTTGTGAGGTAATAATTTCTTGGTGTCTAGAACTTGTCCTAGCTACTTTCGAAGCATTTGCGCGTTTTTACGTACTTTAGAATGAGTTAGGCCACCATTTGACTAGTTTGAGCTTTCCTTGCCCACCAAACAAAATTTAACCATTGCAAAACAATTTTGGTCCTTTTCCATGTTTCTTTGTTTTTAGCTCCACCTTTCATTTCATTATTTCACCAAAGCCAAAATCCCTTTCCTATTTTCACTCTAAACCTTGAGCTTAATATTAATTTGTGAAGGATTATATCTTTGAAAAGAAAGGAAATTTATAGCCTATATTTGGAGCTGTCCTAAAGTTACAAAAAAAAGTGTTATTATCAAAAGTATCATCAAAATGAAATGAAAAAAAAGAGAGTAGTTTATTTTTGGCCAATATTATGAAAAGAAAAGAAAAAAATACATGGCCTTATGTTTTTTAGCTTGAATTGAAGTACTTATCACTCCTCTTATGTGTTTATGTTTATTTTTTTAAGCTCAACCTTGGTTTAGTGCTTAAGCCCTCATGTTTATTCTTTTTTTCATTTCCTAATCATTTACCTAAGCCAAGTTTTAATGCCTACTAGAAGTCCTATTAATCTTTAGAATGTACATTCGTATAGTGGAGAAAGTGTGAACGGACATGCATATGGCCACCATCATTGATGGATTTCTTTGGAGGTTATCTTGAGGTGTCTTAGGATAATTATTAATTCTAGCAACCTAGTAGTTCGTTAATGCGCCGATTATTTAGAATTTCTACTCTTGTTTCTCTTATATTCATTAATTTTGGATGCCTTGTTTTAAGATTTAGAAATGTGTAAATTTTCTTATGTTCTAATGATATTTTTAGGTCTCCACTTTCAAGTTTTTTATTGTGCACTTCTCACCCACTAGTTGTTAACATAGGAATTAGGATAGTTTAATTTTCATGTTTTATTTTCTTAATTATGAAATCTAAATTTTCTTGTTTACTTTTTTCCCTAGTTTTCAATTCTATTTGCTTGAGGGCAAACAAATACTCTAGCATGGGGAATTTGATGACTAGTTTTAGTCATCGCTTTTTGGGTGTTTAGTATTCAGAAATCTAAAGTTTTAATATAGTTTAATCTTTTTATATGCTTATTATGTTGCTATTTATTTTTATATTATGTTGCTATTTTATTTTTTTAATGTTTGATGTTATAATATAAAAATCTATAGTTTATTATATGTAATTTTTATATTATGTTATGCTTGTTATAAAAAATATATATAGAACTAATGTTTGTTTTGTCTTCTTATTTGTATGTTCAAGTCCAAGTTCTTCATTAGTGGAGCCCTCAAATCTTGGTGCAGCCGGCCCTCCTTCATTGAGTCAATCCCGAGCCCATGCAGCCCTTGAAGTGCATGGCTGGCCATTTAACATGCAACCCTTGAAGTTTGGAGCATGGCCGGCCACTTATGATGCATCCCTTGAAGTTTGGTGCAGCCCGGCCTCCCACCTAGCACCCCATGCACTACCCGAGCCTCCTCCCACTTCAAGCATGCAGCCCACAAAGAGCAGCCCGCCCCCTTCAAAGTGCAGTCCACTCTCTCCATACTTTGGCCCATTTGAGGCCCATGCATGGCCGCCACTCCCCATGCATCCCCTCTTCCATTCCAACTCTCTCCCCTTTATTATTCTCTTCCATTTATTCCTCATGCATCTCCCCACTCATCCCCTCTCTGTTATTAATTTCCCCATCCATGCACCTTGCCACCAATGCATTGAACCCACCTCCCTTTCTCCCCCTCATTAAATCAAATGCATTCCCCCTCTCCAAGCCTATGGCCGGCCACCCCTTGCCATTTTCAATTATTTCTCATCTAGAATCTTCCCTCCTCATCAATAAAAGGCACCATGGTCTCATGCTTTAGAAGTTAGATTTTGGAGAGAGCAAGTGGAGAGTACAAGTCAATAGAGCTTTTGTAGTAATTTTATTTCTTAGTTTAACCTTGTTGCAATCTTATTTCGTTTAAGTAATTTAGTATCGTTTTGTTTTAGCATTGTGTACTCTTCGTTTAGTATCAATAAAAATGAAATTTTCTCTCTTTACATTGTTATTTCTTTTCCAATATGCGTAGCTAATCTTCTCTTACCCTTCGATCGTGAGGATCCATAAAATGAGATGAGGGTTTCTTTTATTTCATAGTTTTATTTTTGCTTAATTTTACTCGATCCTTCTTTGATTTTTATTTGTCGACTCTGTATTTCCGGTATACGGTAGTAGGCTTGGATCTCATATTTGAGTAGCCGAGAGGCTCATGAATGTGAAAGATCACTCAAAGAAGGAAGGAGTTGAATGCAACCCTAAAGATAGGATGACGTAAATCTTCCGGATTGAAGTCAAATCCAATAGTGCGGGTCACCTCGCTAATGCAACTTTAGGCCTCTTTGATTTGTAAAGAGATTTCGATCAAAGCGTCTATAAGTTAGGAGACTTAATGCTCTAGCGAGATTTTGTCTTATTTTCGGATCTGTCACGGTCGAGTATGATTTGCAAATTTAAAACTATGCCTTGTGTATCTCATCTCATTTCAATGGTGAATCTTCGATCGAATGCTAACTTTTACTATAAGTGTTTCGTCTAAAATTATTATTTAGTTTTGTTTTCAAACCAAAAATTTCTCAAAACCCATTTTCGTTTGGTAGGATAATAGTAGAAGCGTGAGTAAGAGTAGTTGACAACCTAGAGTTTTAAATACGACCTTGATACTACAATTCAACATGAACACTTGCCTGTTCGGGTTTTAGCCCATCAACGCACCCGCGAGACACCCTTGAACGGCTTGATCTTTAAGTACACCCAGTCGCCCACAACGAACTCCACGTTCCTGTGCTTGGCATTATAGTACTTCGCTTACCGGTCCTGAGCGATATGCAACCTCTCTCGAATGGTACGAACCAAAGACGTAGCATCTTACACCTCTTGGCACTTGTACAACTTTGACTCACCCGATTCTAACCAAGACAACGACGTGCGACATTTTCTACCATAAAGGGCCTCGAAGGGTGTCATTTGAATGCTCGCATGGTAGCTATTGTTGTACGAAAATTCCACCAAATAAAGATGGTCTTCCCATTGCTTTCCAAAGTCCAAGACACACATGCGGACCATGTCTTCCATAGTCTTATTGACCCTCTCGGTCTGCCCATCTGTTTGTGGATGAAAGTGTGCTGAATTTTAACTTTGTTCCCAACATTTGCTGCACTAGCCTCCAAACATGGACATGAACCGCCCATCTCGGTCACTCACGTTTCTACGGGGCACACCGTGAAGCGCACTATGTTATCCCATATAACTTTGCCAACTTTTCCACCGGATCATCCTTCCTATGCGGAATGAAATGAGACACCTTCATTAGCCGATCTACGACCACCCAGATGGCGTCGTTCCCCTTTTGCTACCTTGGCAAACCACGCGCAAAGTCCATTGTGATGTCGTCGAATTTCCACTCCGAAATAGGCAAGGATTTCAGAAATCCTCCCGGCTTTTGGCATTCCGCCTTCACCAATGTAAGACCCCTTTTTTTTTCTTTTTCGACACCGGGTCTTAGGCCCAGAACCTGCCGTTTTGGCGGTGACTCCTTCACGCCTGAAGGTCCTTCACCACAAAGCTCCGATTCTGCCGGCCAAATCGATCACAGAAAAGTAGCAGAATAATGAAGGTAAACAGAAACTGCAGTCCACGAAGAATCACATGACATAATAAATACAACTCCACGAAGGGAGTGTCCACAGCAAATAACATCAGAGTAGCAAAACGGGCTTATGCCCGGTACATCAAATCCTCACTACAAGATCTCTCATGCAGAACAAAAGTAG